>WBZZ01006647.1:0-95000 GCA_019918135.1 Paulinella micropora | reverse complement strand
AGAGCAACAAGGAAGAGTAACAAGGAGAGCAAAAAGGAAGAGCAAAGGAAAAGCAGAGGAAAAGCAAAGGAAAGAAAAGCAGAGAAAAGCTAAGAAAAGCAACAACAACAAAAAAAAAAAAAAAAAAAAAAAAAAAAAAAAAAAAAAAAAGCAAAGAAAGAAAAAAAAGCAGAAAAAGAAAAGAAGGGAAAGGAAAGGAAAAGGAAAGGAAAAGGATAGGAAAAGGAAAGGAAAAGGAAAGGAAAAGAGAATGGGAAAGAGAAAGGAAAAGAGAAAGGGAAAGAGAAAGGAAAAGACAAGGAAAGACAAGAAATGAAGGAATGAAGGAATGGAGGAATGGAGGAACGAAGGAACAAGGAAGAAGGAAGAAGGAAAGAAGAGAAGGAGGAGGAGGAGGGGGGTCTTCTTCTTCTTCTTCTTCTTCTTCTTCTTCTTCTCCTCCTCCTCCTCCTCCTTCTCCTTCCTCCTCCTCTCCTCCTCCTCCTCCTCCTCTTCTTCTTCTTCTTCTTCTTCTTCTTCTTCTTCTTCTCCACCTCCTCCTCCTCCGCCTCCTCCCTCTTCCATCCACCTCCTTCTTTTGATTTTAAAACAGCAAAAAATGTGCTGAAAATTTATCACTTGATAATGTAAAAGTATACGAAACAAAAGAAGGGACAAAGAACTTTGAATAGCTGCTAGCGTGTGGCAACTTTGTCTTGGCTCTGCCCCCCCCCCCCCCCCCCCCGCCCACCCCATTCTGTGTGTGTGTGTGTCTGTGACTGTTGGTTTGTTTTTTTACTGTTGTTGCTGATGTTGCCCGACCAATGAGATCCGTTCTCAGGCGGGGCTTTGACACTTACGTACATATTATATTACAGATCATTCAGCTCGTCTTCCTTCCCTTTATTTCTCTCTATCAGGCTACATTGGATGGCTCAGCGTTTCCTTGTACAACCACTTTTTCTATTTCCTTTTCATTTCCGTCCTTGTTGGATGTATTGTCTGTAGCTGTCAGAATGGACACGTTGGGAGAACAATTCAAAGTTGGAGGCTCAATAGGTCTGACTCAACTTGAAGCTTGGTCATCTCATTGTGTGCTTCTGTCTGACAGGAATAGGTACATACGGGGAGGTGCGATATGGGCGGAACTCCTTAGGGGAGCACTGCGCGCTCAAGATTGTCGATTCGGCACGTCTACAAGACAGCCAGTCTGCGGCTGTCATTCAGAAGGAGGTACATATCATCGTTTGTTGTTTCTTTATATCTGTCTTTTGGCCAGATCAAAATTTTGAAGCGCCTGCGGCATCCGAACGTGGTGATTTGAAAATAATTTTTTTCATCCTTCGATTTGCACGATTTCATTGACATTTTTCTAGATTTCGATTCGAAGTGTAAAGTCTGATGTTCCATACAAGGGTCAATCTAGGAATCCTTGGTATTCATTGAGAATGAAGTTGTGCAGGTACATGGTGTCACCACTGTGCATGTTCCCAATATTCTCCGACGCGGAACGAAGGCGATAAATGTAGAAATTGTAGTCATAGTGGGCTTGAGCATACTCAAGAAGAAGTTAGAAACGTTCTCGTAATAATCGAAGAGTGTGCACCTGGAGGTAGCTTCCTCAAACTGTCCATTAAATTCTTATCATTCTCTCTTGTGTAGGCGAGCTCTTCGGGCTTCTTATGTATTGTGGCAAGTTTACTGAAGATATTGCACGTTTCTACTTCAAGCAACTGTAAATTTTCAGCTTGTAGTGATTTGACGTGGACTTGAATATGTTTGCGCAGAATTTGTGGTCTGGAGTACATCCACTCGAAAGGCATTTACCATCGCGATTTGAAGCCTGAAAATCTAGTGCTTGATCAACATTTCAACCTCAAGATGGTAGATTTCGGTCTTGCTGCTTTGCTCTCCGAGCACGGCTCGCAAAGATTACACAGCGGAGTGGGTTCACAACCCTACAGCGCTCCAGAAGTGTACTACGCCCGCCAGTTGTTTGAGGGGTTAGGCTATGATGGTGGACCAGCAGACATATGGAGTTGTGGGGTTATCTTGTTCGTTATGTTGGTTGGGAGGCCTCCTTTCCTTCGCCCTTTGATGAGAAATTATGGGCCAGGGCTCAAGAAGGACAATCACTTCATTGAGATTCTGCAAGGCAAAGGCTTCGGGGATATTTCTCCTGCTGCGAAAAACCTTCTCGAGGGCATGTTTACCCTGGATCCTTCTCGGCGCTTCACCCTCAAGCAAATCAAGCAGTCAAGATGGTTCAATCAGGCTTTGCCATCGTAAGTTTTCCTTGCGCCTCCCTGCATTCAAGGCGTTGCTGCATATAGGAGAGAAACGGTACAAGAGGTGATGACGCAGGTAATACATAATCTAACTTATTTGTGTGCACTGAGAACGACTTTTCTAGAAATCACGGAGGCTTTGGTCAGTGTTGGGCAAGGCTTGGGTACACAATTTTCGTCAGATGCAAGACTGAACCATTCATATCTTGCGCAGATGTTGGATATATTGAGACAAATGCGCGCAGACAGTGATCAACGAGCGCTGGAGCTCAGTTCTGAGGAAGATGAAGAAGACGAAGAAGATGAAGATGACGAAGATGAGGACGAGGATGACCTTTCTGAAGCCGCTGTCGGCAACGCCTGGCAAGTTGACCAGGGTCAACAAGGTCTCACATATATTATAGTTCGGCTCATGCAGCTTCTTCATGCTATTCTTTAGGGCATTCAATATCATTTGATGCCAACGATCATCAGTCTTTCCCTTTGGAATGTGGTGTCAATCCGATCAGCGAGATTTCATCCCAGTCTGACGGTGTGTCAAACCTTAACTCACTCCCAACTTGCTCCCTGCCTTCTCAATCCTCTGCGGCTCCGAATTCTCCTAACGAGCCCCAGGCATTCCACGCCAAAGAATGTTTGGAGGAAAAAATCTGTTTGGAGGAGAATGCCACTATGTCTCAATATTTATGCTCCCTGGATCTGTTCCAAATTGTGAGCCGACTTGAAGACTGCTTACCTCGCATGGGCTTCAATTGTGAGATTCGTCAGCCCTCACTAGCCTCCACAGTTTTGTCTTCTCCAGACCCTGCGCTCAAGACCACGGTATAGTGCAATCCTAAAGATTTTTATGTCCATGTTGTAAATATGCAGGTAACTGTGGTTGGATCGGTGGAGGAATCTTCCCTACATGCAAGCATCTGGATTTTTAGTTTCGAAAGCGATGACTCACCACACATTCGCTACATCATCGAGTACCAGAAATCGAGGGTAAATCGCATCGAATGATTCCTATCGTAATTTTCTCTGTCATAATATGTTCAGTTACAATTTCCCATGCATGTATTCGACTCTATGTTTGCTTTTCCGCCAGGGTGACGAGTATGTTTTCCGGCGATGGGTGGAGCAAGTCTCCCGGTACCTTGGGGAATCTGATCGTCCGAACGCAATTGTGCCAAGATGATGACCTGCCCACTCTGAAAATCTCTTGTCTGGATTTGACAGCTTCTGCAAAAATTTTTAGACTAATTATTGTATTATATACAGACATACTTTTTCACTTCAATATGTATTATTATAACTTATTCAGTTCATGGAAATGAAATATTATATAAGGTATTCTTTCTTGGCAAGGTATTAAGGTTGAGCTTTCCAACAACCGAAGATAGACTTAAATGACAATACCAATATCGGATGGAAAGTAAGTAAAGTAATATATTGACTGGTCACTGAGGTGTTGAACGAACGGAGCTATTATATGAACTCACTATGTGGAGGCAGGTATCAATGTTCGCTCAGACTAATAAGTTTTATTAAGCTTAGTACTGTAACGGATCGATTCAGTGTTAGATTATGGTTTACATAGCTAGTCTAATTAGTATTCAACCACAGTTACTGGTTAGAACCCCTAATGCTATTTTACTGCTTTGGATCGAACCGTTTAATATTGTTGGAACTAATATCTAAGTGCATATACATAGCGTTACCAATTGGTAACAGCGCGTTGCCAATTGGTAATCAAGTTTTGTTACGCAAATACGGAAATATTGTGAACAAGAAAAAAAAAACGTTGCCAATCGGTAACTCAAAACGTTGCCAATCGGCAACCAAAATTGCCAATTTGCAATTTCATGCACTTAAACACTAATAATCTTAATTAATAGTTAATAGATAGACAGGCAGTATCAGAGTAACGGTGTTGGGACCAGGTAGAGCATTTACTTATCATCGGATCCGGTCAGTCGTGTCACTTACGTGGCGAGGTCTGTTCACGCCTTTCTTATTAAAGCTTAAGTATAATCGGCGACATTATCAGACTGAGCACTTTAACGACCGGCCAAAACCACTACCGTTGACATTTTACTGTCTTTGACCGGCCCGTTAGATTCTTCTCTGCACGACGTTCGTTGGAAGAGGTTAATTACGTTTACCGTTAGTAATTGCTTTATGAGCGTTGGTAGGTTAACTATCTTTACTATGATCATTAGTAATTGCTTTATGAGTGGGAAGTAATTTATTGATATAGTGTAAAAATAGTTGAATGACAGTGTCATGTGAGTTCTAGTCAATAAGAGTAACGGACGTAACTGTCTATATTCGCATTCAGGATTGGATAATAATAATTGTATAATAATTACAGTCGTGCGGACTTTTATTTCAGTTTCGTTATTACATTTGAGTTTGTCAGTTCTGCTATCTACTTGCGGATTAAAGTGTCGATCGGCATCGTGACTTCTAACGGAGTCTCTCAGCAAAACGGAGTGTAAAAGGTACTAGGTCCGTGAGTGACAGGGTAATTATCTAATCAACTGTTTCTGCCCAGAAGTTGGGCGGAAATCGGGCATGCTGCCTAAGTGCGCGAGCAGGCCCCCCCGTCACCCCATTCATTCTTTCAGCTCTCGCGTTACCATCTTCATCTGCAGTAGCTGCATCTTTCCATATAATATCACTATATTTCTCACTAATCTCTCTGGGTGCGGTGAATTCCTGATCACAAACTATTTTTTAATTTTATAATGTCTGTCTCTCTATGAATGCTGTTGCTTTATGTATACAAGATACGAACTCATTCTTGTGCCGCAAATAGAAATCTAATGCATAACCCGAGAAATCATCCATAACCGTAAATTTATATCTTCTCCCCTCTCTGGACATGACTCTCCACGGGCCTTGCGTGTCGCAGTGCAACATCTCTCCCACTCTCTCTGCTCTAGGCAAATGGTTGGAGGCAAAACGAGGCAACACGCTAGCTTTAGCTATCATGCATGGCTCGCACATTCTGCACTCTTCTCTCGCACTCTCTACTGTGCCATCTCTACCTATTAACTTAATGCCTATGGCGTCTGCAAAAGCTTTAGTTCGCTCCCAACTCACATGTCCGCCATGGCATGAACTATACTAACTGGCAGTGCTCTCACTCTCTTGACCTTAGAAGGGTATTTTACAAACAAAACAGCATTCTTTATTATTAGATTAGATGATTTATTGCTCACTTTGCTCTCTCTCTTGCTGTTGTCTGTGAGTGTGGGTTTTATGCTTGGGTTCTCCCACCCTGTTGCCCCGCCTCTCTCTCTCTTTCTGGCACTCCCTTTGGATGAAACGACGATTGGCGTCTAGCTTACTATCGTTACTGCCATCCCATCTATAAAGCAAAGCTTTCGTTAGTCTCCCCCTGACCAGGATGTCCTTTTCCTTGACCGGCAGTGCCCCCTTCAATATGAACATCTGTCCATTTTGATGGAGTACTGCACGGTGATGGAAATGGTCCATTGGGCCTGTGGGAGCAACGTTGATGGACATGTGAGGATTGTAGAAGGCTTTCTTACATATTTAATGTATGTCCCCCTCCATCTGTCCTCGACACGCACATCATCCCTGCCTCATCTATCACTCGTGTTCCATTCCCTGTACTGAATGTTACTTTCGTGATCTTCTTCATATCTTTCATCATCGTTTCGTCATGACAGACAAACTGCGTCGCCCCACTGTCTTGGTACACATGCTTGCTTTTTGCTAATCTACTGTGTGTGCCATAACTGTGGTGGTGTCAACATTTTTCTTTGATTTTTTTTTCTTATCTTTCTTCTTCTTCTTCTTCTTCTTCTTCTTTTTCTTTTTCTTCTTCTTCGTCTACTCTTCTTCTGACTTTGACCCAGAGGACTCTGATGGCTCTGACGACATCATTTCTGGTACGTCGTCAGAGGCATGTCTGTCTGTACCTGTCCTTTCAACTCGTCTTGCAAACTCGTAATGACTGCTCTCACCTGTCTATCCAACTGTGTAATCCTCTCTCTTGATGCCCTGTGATCAAGTCTTGAGGGACTGTCACCTCAACGAACTTACCTGAAGGGTCTAATCTAACCTCTATTCCCTCATCATTCGATGTGATCGGTGTGATTGGTGTGATTGGTGTGATTGGTGTGAACGGTGTGTGTTTGCTGTCGTTTTGAATGGAGTAAGGACTGGGGCTGTTGCGTGTGTTGTGAGTCACTGTTACTAACTCTATGGCTCGCATCACATCGGTGAGGTATAAAAAGCTGTTCGGCCAAGGGGGGGGGGTCCCCTTTTCCCCAAATTATAGTCATTTTATCGATTTTTTAAGTTTTGCCGGTGATGTTTCTAAGTGAAATACAGCAGTACTAAGCTTGAAAACATATTAATTAATGGTTTTTATTGAATAAAAACTTCGTTTTGACTTAGTATCAAAAGCCCCCCACCCCCCCCCCCCCCGCGCCCCGGCCGCACCAAATCTATCTCACCTCATCTCTAAATCAAACGTAGTGCTAAATATAACTACTACTAATGCTACTGCTTCTAGTAACTACTACTACTTATTCTAGTTCTAATAGTATTACTACTAATTTCTTTTGATGGTATCGCAAGCTACCCCTCCCCCCCCCCCCCCCCCCCCCGCCCCCACGGCCACTCCAAGTCCATCCCACCTCCGCCTAAATCAAACATAGTGGTACGAATGTAACTACTACTAACTCTACTGCTTCTAGTAACTACTTATTCTAGTTCTAATACTACTAATTCGCTTTGACTTGGTATCGCAAGCCCCCCCTCCCCCTCCGCCTCACCCCCCCTCGCGGCCACGGCCGCACCAAGTCCTTCCTCACTCCCAACCACCACCCTATCATGCACACTCTTCAGTGCTAACAAATACTATAACTACAAAAGCAGGAATCTTCTGAGTCTGAACTCTCACCATTCCGCACGCGCATACGATGAATTATGTGCGCATCTACCTCTTCATGCATGCGTCAGATTTGCCTAGTGCGCTTCCTTGCTTCTGTTCTTCTGCGCTTCTTTGGTCTTGCTTCTTCTTCTTCTTCTTCTTCTTCTTCTTCTTCTTCTATTCTTCTTTGTATGCATCGTTCTCGACCGCGACCGCGACCAAGAGCCTTTCCACTTGCAGCACGACCACGAGCACGACCACAACGTTCTTCTTCTTCTTCTTCTTCTTCTTCTTCTTCTTCTTCTTCCTCTTCTTCTTCTTCTTCTTCTTGCTCTGTTCTTCGTCTGCCTCGACCGCGACCGCGACCTCGACCCCTCTCACTTGCACCCCGACCCCGACCCCGACCCCAACCCTGACCCCAACCCTGACCCCGACGACCTTGATCACGATCACTGCCGCGTGCACGTGAAGCTCCCCGACCAAGGCCGCGAGCACGTGAAGCTCCACTAGCACTACCGTCGCGACCAGCCACTGCTGCACTATTGTCATTGTTTGGAGCTTGATCCTCTGCGTCTAATGCACAATTTCAGTGTTGTGAGTGGTTCCATACTGCTGCTATTAGCTGAGGCTTGAGGAACTGCTTTCTATCTACAGGGTTTTTATATCTAACACCATGCGCTCGTAGGTATCCTATCAAGTCCTTCACTACTGGTTTCATTTCCCTAAAAGCTTTCTCGTCAGAAGATGCAACCAAAAAGCCAGCAACCTTAGCCCACGGACGTTGTGCGTCTAATCCTTGCAATGCAATGTCTTGAAGGACTCTCTCATGGCTAGTCAACATCCTTGCTCCTGTCCAGGGGCGGTGTGCAGGAGGCTGTCTGTTGTTATCAAAGTAAGTTCTCGGTAAGTCTAACCGTTCGTCTTCAGACAAATATGTTAGCTGATCGATTTTGGCGGATCTGCCTGGTGGCTGCTCCCACAGATCAGCTGGAAGGTCAGCCAACACACGAACCATTACCTCTATTTTGTCACCATTTCTGCCTATGCATTCAACGTGCCCCGGATAACCAGGCAAAGAGCCATCACCATAAGCGCCATCAAGATGAAGTCCTGCAAGCGACGCAGGATGGGCAATCATAGACTCAATTTGGTCTATTTCCTCTTTGCCTAAGTGTTTGTACAATGAACGTATGTCTGCTTTGAGCTTTGGATCAGCCCACAAGAACGGAGGAAGCGGTGCAGGCCTTCCGACTATAACAATAGCATTGGTAAGTGCGCAAACTGAACGGAACAATAGTACCTGGCCGCTGGGTCATGACTTGAATGGGATCTCCATCCACCTTATCGAGTTGCCTGCGCCAGTTCCGTTGTGCGTCTCCCCACGTTTTGGTCTCGCAGGTAGGAAGTCCATCGTTAACGTTTGCAGGAGAAGCAGTTATTTTCCACGCGAGAGGTCTGTTGTAATATTTGATGTGTCTGTTCATGCACGGTGCAAAATACGAAATCCAGTCATAGTCCTGGATGAGAATGATAATGTGATAAGAGTCCGGGTTCCGCTTGAAAGATTTCAATACTTTAAGAAGCGCATGGGCAAGGCTTGTTGTCATGAATGTTGTCTTCAGACCCCGTCTCATTATCCTAAATTTTTGGTCATCACACGAAAAACCGTGATGAGACACTTGTCTGTGTGTCTGTACTTCAAATCTCCATCCAACGTCAACGATTTGGTTACACATCATAAGCGTCCCAAAGCCGGTGTTATCGCCCGCGCCATCCATTTCGATGAAAAGTCTCCATGCGCCCATTGTCTCCTTTGACCAAAGCTCATACCTCAATATATGATACATCATGGAGATGTTACTATTCTGGCCGTGCTCTATTCCTGGCCCGTAACAAAAAATAAAATACTTATTCGTAGCATAACAAGAAGTCAGACCGAGGCATATTCTGATGACGAACTTGCCTCTGAAAATCTGTGGATGCACGGATGCAGGATGGATATTGGAGAGGCTTAGTCATGTCCATGGATAAGCAAGTTGAGCGTGCGTCTGATGGCGCTCCAACTTTTCGTGCAGTCACCTTGACGCGGTTGGTCCTATGGACCTTGTGGTGCAGTTTTGCTTTTGCGAATGAACTCGAGTTCTTCCTGGTGATTTTTGAAATCTCTCTCCTTCTCCTTTCTGAGGCATTTGCACTCCAAAGCGAGCTCAGTACAAATTTTGTCGTTTGCAAAATCACCGTCCCTGACAGTCTCAACGTTTTTAAAGTCGCGCCTCCATACCTTGTTGATTTGTCTTATACTGGGTGGTTGGTCTGGGTTTAAACCACGTTTGCTTGGTCCAGGTATAGTTGCTAGGAGGCGCTTGCATTCTTTTGCCCAATTCGCATCTACGTATTTGTACACTTCATCCTTTTCCGTGAAGTCCTGAATCTTCCATGGTCCATCAAGGTCTGCGTCTAGATCGATTTCTTCTCGCCACCTCTTGTTGAGCAAAACGTTGATCACGTCATCTACGAGCGGCTCGGGTGGTGACTCTCGCCTGTTGATGAGAGTGTCATTGCGGACGCGTTTTCGGGCTGCGCTCATGATCTTGTCACCTACACCATGGACGAACATTCATATCTTTTTGCAAACTTTTTCTGTTTTGTAAAAGTACTGCCAGGTTTCGTTGTCGCGCGTCATTAATTTGAGTTTTCCTGCAACGCTTTGTTTCAGTTCTTCCAACGAAAGTGAGCACGACGCTGTCCGTTCCGATATCACGTCCTTTGTGCTGATCCATAAAAAACACTTAACGGCGGCAGCAACTACTCTTGAGTTTTCCTTCTAGTTCCAAGAACGACATGCCCAGCAATCTTCTGAAGCTTTCAGGCCTCTGCTTCTTCTACAAAGCAGCAGGCTTTCTTTTCTTCATCACATACTGCCTTTCAGTGCGTCGTGGCCTCACTTGGTTCGGAATGTTAATGTTCATGGCAAGATAGATGGGCTTTTTGCTCTGCGATATGTCGACATCACTCTGAAGGCATGTGCTGCTGCTGGCCAAGACGTCATCGTCAGGATCGCTTGTCTTCGCTGCTAAAGCCCAAGACGTCGTATGAATTAGACACCTGTATAGCTAAGTTGAATGAAAACAAAACAAGCAATTTGATCCTAGATTTCTGTTAACACCTAGCCACACATTCTATCCCATATGCTATCTATAGCAACGTACTTTCCACTGCTGAGTGGCAGAGACTCCCTTCTTGACCTGCCGTGCATCAACACAAATACATTCTGTTTCTGTGAAAGACATTTATGTTACCAAAAAAAGTAAAAGCAATCAAAAAAAGCGTATATCAGCTGGATGGCAGCCGCCGACAGCGCCAAACGCAGCGAGGTGAGGTGTTCGGTACAAGGCTGATCGAACAGCAGTGCCACATTAATCACAATTATGACGTAGGCCATCACCATAAAGCCAGAGAAAAGCAAATCGGGACAGAATAGGAGATCGCACATCCGTGATGATGATGGTGTGCTTTGCTCTGCGTATTCCCCAAACATGATCTGCCAGCAGCCACAGACAGCAAGTATTGTAGATATTTAAGCATATATCAAGTGAGGAAAGTCCAAGATAAATTTGTTTTCCTCCCCAAGCATCGGCCGGGGAGGAAAGAGATGGAGGGAGGGAAAGGGAAGCTATTGCACTCGGGAGCGGGAGAGAGAAAAGAAGGGGGGGGGGGGGAGAGAAGGGCCCTACAAATGCTACAAGTAGAGTTGTAAGGTTTTTGGTGTAATGTGCTTTTTGTCGTCAGATTTTTGATGCAGCAGAAGCAAGAGGTGGAATTGCAATTAAACACAAACCGGGTCGTAGCAGAGGCGTGCGCGCAGGCTCTTGCTCAGCTGGGCCCGGTGCCCGGCTCACGGGCACGCCTGACGGCGTGGGAAACTTTGGCACAAGATTCCGTTTCCCGCAGCGCTCTTCCTACCAGCGCCGAGCTGAAGCTTTTTTGGGAAAAGTTCATGTTGGTGCAATGGCAGGGACTTGCGGGGCTGCGCGCAGCAATACCAGGCTTGACCGAAGGAACAGCCCGGTGTTACTTGTCTTTTTTTCTTCTTTTCTTTCTTTGTTTCTTTTCATTTTCTTTGTTTCCTTTTTTTTCTTCTTTTTTTAGAATTTCTATCTTTAATATTTATTTTTATTCATTTTCTTTATTTTTCTTTCTTCTTTTCTTTTTTATCTTCTACTTAGATTTCATGCTGGCACCTGTGGAATTGCGGTAGTTAGATCCAAATAACCCCAAGCGCGGGTGTGGTGTATTTGCTCGTGTGGCACTCTCTCCTGGCCAGGAATTAGGGCTTCTTGAACCTGGCTCAGCTGTTCCGTGTGACTGGACAGATAAGAACGATCCACGTGTGGTTCATTTTACTTTGCGTGTTCCTAAACTTGTAGTTGGTGTGCATCCCATCACAAAAATCAGCGCTGACAGTTGCAACGCCATGCATTTAATCAACGGCTATGTTTGGGGAGCAATCGTTGAAAAATCGAATTGCTATATCAGCAAGGGAGTCTACAGGGTCGTGATTTCCAAGTTCATACCTCCAGGTGGCCAGCTTTTTTTGAATGTACGATTTCACAGAACTGATTCGTTCACGAAGCCCACCGACGCACATCCACCTTTCCTGAAGTCTGCAGAGCCTGTGCCTATTTATGTAATGAAAGAAGGGATTCATTCTGTATACTACTGCGTGCCTGAGGCAAAGCGTCCGCAAAAATCTTCCGCTCAGATCGCAGCCGACTCTATTTTGGACGTGTGGGGTGCGGATACATCGGGACATGACAAGAAACATAGTCAGGTCTTGTTGTGATTGAAATATTGATAACCTAGCCATTAAATATTTGCAGCGGAATGCAGAATGCTGGCTAGCTGGGACGGAAACGATAATGTCTTGAATGCTTGTGACAAGGTCAGAAGCTTTTAACGTCACTTGGTGTAATAATTTGTTCTATGTACGTTTAGCCTGTCAAAATCAAGACCAGCTGGAAAGATGCAATCTTGGATGCTTGGGGTCAGGTCAGAAAATGTATGTTTCATTCTTCCTTTTCTTTTCTTTCTTTCTTTTCTTTTTTCTTCTTTTGTTTTTTCTTTCTTTTTCAAGTTTTAGTTTTTCTTTTCATTTTTCTTTTCTTTTCTTTTTTCTTTTTTTTTCTTTCTTTACGTTCTTTGAGTTCTTTTTTTCTTTGCATGGTATCATGATTACTTTATGTGCAGCGCCTGCCAACAGACAATGAGCCCACACCGCGCATTTCAGCATATGTGCGATCAAGCTCGTCAACCAAGGTGCCAGCATTTGACACTGTTTGGAATCAAATAATCGTGATGTGATGTTTCTTTAGGCAAAATCTCTGTCAGGTACTAGTAAGCCTGTGTCTACTGATGGTGAGCGCACTGTCTCAGTCTTGGATAGTGTTAGTTGTACTGAGGTCAATAGATTTGCTTATCAGTGATCGATCATGAAGCGATATTCTTTATTTTTGCAGCTAACCTTCAAGCATTCTTCGTCCGGCACCACTGCTAGTACGCCTGTGTCTATTGATGGTGATCGCACTGCCTTCGAAAGTTGGATCACGCCCCGGCCGACGCAGTTGAGACCCAGATCAACTGGTCCTGAGCCGACAGGCTCCAGCTAACCTACGTAACAAATAAAAAAGCAACAAGCTTGTACTTCTCTTAAATTCTTCTCTTTTGGTTGTAGACAAACATGCAGGAGGCCAGCAACTGTAGGCGGGCCCAGAAATTGTACGAATTGATCCAGAAGCATGCCACCACCTCTCCGGACTGCCAGGAGTTGTTGAAAAAAGCAAAATGAATAATGGGACGAGGAGACAACAAGCAGGACGCAACCTCCTCCTCCCGGGCGGTGGTCAAGCAGGACGCAACCCCCCGGGTGGTGGTCGAATGGAACAGTGATCGCATGCAAAACTTTGCACCTGTAGTGGACTCCGTTGTCGGCGAGCTAACAGCTGCTGGTTCTGTAGTGATGTTGTATGTGATTCATTTATCCACACAGCGCTTTCATTCAAAATTAGCTGATGCGCGATTTCAGCAAGCACGGCAGAAATGTAAAGCAAGCAGGGGCAGGCTAGTTGTGCTGGTGTTGAACAAAGGAGTCACACCAGAAAAGCTCCAGATTGATAATTGGCCACAAGAAAACGACGTGGCCGCCGTCGTGACTTTTCTGTACCAAGACCAAGGAGATCAACTACAGCTGGACCGCGAGAATGAGTATAACAAGAAGTCCTTGAAAAAGCTCCGCAGGTCTTGCTAAATAAAAATGTTGTACTTTTTTGGCTTCACACTGCTTCTTCTTCCCCCCCCCCTTTCCCCCCCCCCCCTTTTCCCCGCGCTGGCGCGCGCGCCCGAGGGGGGGGGCACTTTCCCCCCGCCCCCCGCCGCTTGCATGGTTTGTCAGACTTTTCCTGACAGACAGAGCCGGCCATTGCCGGAGCAAATCCAATCGAGTTATTTTAGACAAGATACAAAGGGGCCATGAGCGAAAAACATTGCAGTGTAGCTTATGCGTGTGCGGATCCCTTGTGTGATCGAGCGGGGGGGGCTGCCAAGCTAAAGTCGTGTGCTCGTTGCCGCGTCGTGCGTTATTGTAGTCGTCTTTGCCAAAAGCGTCATTGGGTAGCTGAGCACCGCAGTCTTTGCATCCCGGGGGCTCGTCAAAACCCACAATATCTGCGGGCGCTGAGCGCCATCCGAAGAATTCGGCGGTCGAAGAAGCGACATGCCACGCTATGGAAGCTAGCACGAACGGACGGCCGTTCAGGCCATTGTCGATGCCTGCATGTCTTAGTTAGCCCCGAGAAAAAAGCCTGTCCGTGTACCAGCTGATGGAGCAGGACCTGGCCAGTCCTGACTATAGGTATTTGCAGGCAAGCGCGGCTGAGGCCAGGGGCCAGGAGTTGTGTGTCCTGGTGGAGGCCTTGTTACAACGGACCTCTCAGAGTAGCGCAGGCGCCGACGACAGCCAACGATGGCACACTACCGTCTTTTGCTTGGTTCTGCAAAAGAGCACAGCGCCCGTTCTGGTTGACAACGACTTAGCTCACGATGACAAAGACCTTCTGATCGGCAGGCCGCGCTGCGGGTTCTGCGCCAGGCTAGATTCGGACGACGCGGCTCTGCTCGCCTGCAGTCACTGCCGGCTTTTCTGGTATTGCAACAAAAAATGCCAAGCCCAGCACTGGCGCCAGGCTCACCAGCGGGTCTGCGCCCCGGGGCCGAGCCTGCTCTTAACTCAGGTCTCAGCCATGCAGCTGCCTCAGCGGTTCATGGAACGTATGCGGCGCCCGTGTTTGGAACAGGCGGACGAAGCGAAATCAGTGCTCCTATACGCTGTGCTTGAACTAGCGCGATTACAGCAGGCGACAATAACTGGGTCTGATCCATACTGGTACAAACAAGGGCTCAAGCCCTTTTATCGGAGGGTGTGCTGGGCGGGAAAGTGCCAGGACCCACGCGGCGTGCTAGAAGCCTGCGTGCCTCCGGGGCTTCGAGATGAGGTGCTGGCGCTGTGGCGCCCAGACCGTTAGCGCAGGGGGGCGCCCCCCCCCCTAGTTCTTTGTTGTGTTTGTTCTTGATCGTGCGCGCCGTCGCTATAAACTTGTGTAGCTCACTCTGGCCTGGACCTTATCATGGCAGAGCAGGCCCTGGCAGGCCACCTTAGGGCTGCGGCCTGAAATACGCATAGTATATAAGGCAACGACGTAATTGATTTTTTCTTAAAACCTGTCTTTTTTTTTGCGGGAAGAAGAAAGAATTCCGGCAAACCTCTTTTTTCTTCTCCTTCCCCCTCCCCCCCCCCCCTCTGCCCCCCTTTCTTTCCCTCCTCCCCCCTCTCGTTTTGGGGAATGAGAGGGGAGGGGGGAGGTGTTATCTTGTTTTGGTGTGCAGACCTCTCTCAAGAGAATAAAGGACAGAGCAAAAAGGGTTGTGCCAGTTAAACAATTAAGAGCACAGAACAGCACAACAGTCCAAAATGCCGTTGCCTGTATAGCGCAGGCGGCCTGCAACCAGAGGACGTCTGGCACTCTGTCCAATTTAGAAAGCTGTACACGAAAATAGGTAAACAAACTGGCCGACGTACTCGCTTGAAAGAATTGAGAGAATAACATACAATAACTAGTCTTATCCGTCACGCAGACAAAGATCAAAGTCGTTACGTTGAGTACGGCGCTTATGCAAGAAAAAGCCAGCAAAGCATCGGTGTCCTCGAGTTTTTCTTGTCTCAGCAGCAAGAGCGTCAGGGTGGTCGACACGTAACAGCCGAGCAAACGAAAGACTTCGTTTTTCCTGAACTGTTGTGAATCGGCAGTATCATTTTTTCCGCGGGAGTCAGAAGAAGCAGTAGCATTTTTTTCGCGGGGCTCAGAGTAGAACCATTGCTAAATACTTGGACCTGCTCTCGTTTTGCTTTAATTATACCGACGACGACGATGGGAAGTCTGAATACAGCAGGGGTTTTACACTACTGTCCTCCATGGCGCTTTTAAGCGACTTTTTGCTCATGAAGGCGCTCTATGAAATATGCGATTAATAACCAGGGCCAGCGATTTAGGATTTCTGTTGAACGACCAGCAGTTTTATTAAAAAATCAAGCGGGGATTGTGACACAACCTCCCAGGGCCTTGCCCGAGAAGCAGGGGGGGGGGGTGAGAGGGAAGAAAGGGAGGGCGGGGGGAAGAGGGTTGCTGTGGTAAGGGGGGGGGGGGGGGGGGAGGGCTCCCCCCTCTCCCTCTTGGCCACTCGACAGACAGATCGAGGGGGGGCCTAGGAAAATTAAAAGGACAGAAACCGGTGGAGGGGCTTTTGATGAGATCGGCGCGGGGTATGTCAAAGAAGCAGCGCACTAGCAGCAAGCCATTGGGAGACATTGCGTTGTATTATCTCTCTGAAAATGCATACTCGCCTTTAATGTTAGCCTTTGAGGAGGAGGCGCAGGGTGGGCGCAACCAGAGTTCCTTACGTTTGGTAGAGTGTCTTTACGTGACAACCCCTAAGGGAAAAGATCTACAGGTTTCTATACAAGGCCGAGAGCTCCGCCTTTTTCAGCGGCGGAACAGCCCTGGCCTTCGCCCTGGCAGCAGGTATGCGGCGCCAGGCAAATCTATTGGTTTTGGCGAGAAAGCTATGCTGGAACAGCGTGTTTCTTGGGCCAAGCAAAGCTACACTGTAGTGGGTGTGAGCGGTCCGCTGCGAGGCACCACCAGAAACCGCGACGAGGCCTTTTATCGTCAGTGGAAAGAAAGCGTGCGACAGCTGTGCCAGTCTGGCGCCAGTTTTGGCTCTGTGGTGACACGACTGTCAGATACCTGGCGATTGAGCCCTCCAACGCGAGTAGCTCTACTGCCTGTTTGGTCTACGCAGGAGGCAAGGCCGCGGGCCGCGGGGCCCGACGACGGGTTTGAGAAGAAAGGAAAAGAAGTCAAGCGAGACGACCTGTACCCCCCTCGCCGGACACCATGGAGGACTGGTACGGCACTGGGACAAAGACCATACAGCCTAGTAGCAGCAGCCGACGCCAAGCCGCACAAGAGCTTGTCCATTACTTATACGGTGAGCCGGCGGGCCCGCGGGCTCCCCCAGAGTCACACGTTGCGCCCGTCCTAGACAAGCTGCGAGAGCTACTGAGCAAGACTCAGCACTGCCTGGCGCTCGCGCGGGGCTGTATTTTGCGGCGGGGGCCGGACGTCACTCGTACAGGTCTTCCAATAGTCTAGAGAGACTGTCAGTATTGTCGCGTGCTAGTCGGATCCACCTGATATTTCTGTTGTCCCAGCAGGGGTGTTTACCCTGCAGGGGCTCGCAGCTGAGATCATTAAACCCTGTTTTTTGTCCTGGCGCGAGATCATTAATGGCGGATGTTTCGGGCGGAGCAACCGCCTGCTTGGCCTGCGCCACACGGCGGGTGCACGCCTTGGCTGTTACCCGCACGAGCCACAACATTAAAAGTAAGAACGCCAACCAGAGGTAGATACTTAAACTGTACAGACCTGGCTGGATGCTCTGCGCCAGCGGCCCAGCCACTATAGTATGATTCAAATACCTTTCAGCTTCCGAAAGCCACTCTGCTAAGCGAACCAAATCTAGATCTATCATAACCAAGACGGGGCCCAGGTTTTGCTCCTTTTCTTGTTTTACAAATTTTAACGGGAGAGAGGGCTGTCCTGCCCCCCCCCCCCAGGACAAGTCCAAGGAAAGGACCGGGGGGGAGAGGGGGGGGGGAGGGAAAGGGGGGAGGAAAAAGGAGGGGGAGGGGGCAGGGCAGGGAAAGGCGAGAGCGCAAGACAAAAAGAGATAGAAGGAGCGGGGAGAGAAAGCACCCCGAGACCGGAGAGCTCTATAAAAGTAAGCAAAAAGGGCATGCATTTAATACCCTACCAACAACTGGTGCTAGCAATCGTGACCGGACAAGCACTGTACACATTCTTGTCTTTGCTTCTATCATCACTAGCAGACAAGGAAAATCCCGTGCTTATAGTGCTCTGGTTGATTACCTGCGTCTGCCTTGTCTGCTTGAGTTTTTTTATTGGGATTCTGAGCCAGAAAGACACAGATGACTGAGCCTCCCGTTTTCAGTGCGAAGGAAACTTCGAGCCGTGCATCATCAAGAACAAGGACTGCCGCCACCCAACCCGAAAAGACCGCAGCACTGCCACGTTTGCCCCAACGCCTGCACACAATTCTAAGGCTCTTGGCCATAATCGAATTCTGGTTTTACGTGGCAACGTGCGGCGCATTGCTGCTGTCCGATAGGTACAGGACCTGGCGGGCCATACGCCGGAAGAGTAAACTGTTCCATGCGCTTATATCAGACTTTGCCGGAGGCAGCGTGCTTTGTTTCAATCGCAGGCTAACACTCTGGCTGTACAGAGGACTGTCCAGCGAAATGAACCGCAAAGGGGCTGTTTCTGTGCAGTGGTGGCTCTGGAAGCTCTACTATTACGTTCGGTACGAACGCATCCTACAGTGGGTTTGGTCGCAAACTCATGTTCTAATTATGCTGCTGCTTATGTGTGAAGCAAGCCCGCCCCCTCTACCTGGTTCGGTGGTAGCGCACCTGATTATTCTGCCAGGCTTAACCTACTTCTCAGCACTAATACTGTTCATTATCGCGGGGTCCCGGCCCGACAAACAAGCGTGGGCCCTTGTCGGCCGAACCCTGGCCGCACTCACGGCCGCCTGGCTTATTTACGCTTGGGTGTGCTTGCTAGGCACTACCACCCGGCGCGACCATGTACAGACTATCACTGCAGCTTATGTCACGTTTGCAACGTCAGTCATTCTAATCTTGATTTACTGCATTTCCTCCGCCAAAAATAAGGACCCGTGCTCTGTATCATCCGGTCTGGGTTCTTTTAACTACGGGCTGTGACGTGGTCTTGGTGTCTCAAATATTCTGGTATGTCAATTCTTTATTGTTGCCATAAATGGAAGAGAAAGACTTCCACCGCCGTCCGGCAACCCCCTCCCCCCCCCCCCCTCCTCCCTATCCCCCCCCCCCCCCGCCCTCCGCCGCTTGGCACTCCCCCCCCCGGGCGCTTGTCTCTTCCCTCCCACCTCCCCCCCCCCTCCCCCCCCCTCCCCGCCCCCGCCCTTGGCTCCCACAAGTAGCAGAAATTTGGTCGGAAGCCCGACGGCGGCGCGCGACAACAAAAACTCCCTGGTGACGCTTGTTCGATGGTTTCAGCTACTTCGAGCCTGAAACAACTGGAAGTCTTTTTAGAAAAAAACAAGGCGGATTGCGACGTGCTCGCTAGGCTGAACCCCTTACCTACGGATGGAGAGGTAGTGTTTGAAGCAGGGCCTCACTTGTACAAAATGCGGCTAGATGCCAAGCAGTGGTTGCCCTTGCCCGGCAGCGTCTCCTCCCTCTTAAGTTCGTTTTTCCCCGAGTTTCCACGCGAGGCTTTGCTTCGTGCCATTGCCAGCAGACAAAGGTGCTCAGAAGAAGAGATTGCGGCCGAGTGGGATGCGGCGCGGGACGACGGCACACGCCTGCACGCCTACATCGAGAGCTTTTACAACGACGTTATCCCGCAGTGCCAGGCCTTGTACCGGAGAAGCTTGGCGCCGAGTATGTCCAATTCCACCGCTTTCATGAGAGCGTAGTGCTTGCCAAGGGCTGGATTCCCTGGCGTACAGAGCTGTACCTCTTGTCTCGCAAGTATTTGGTAGTGGGTTCTTGCGACATGCTCTAATAACTATCTCTGCCCGCGCACTGGGGGCTCTACCTAGTCGACTGGAAACGCAGCAAACAGTTGCGCAAGACGCCCTACCGGGCCGGCGAGACCGGGCTTAGGGTCTGTGCAGACCTGCCCAACGCCAACTTCCACAAGTACACTATGCAACTCAATTTCTATCGGCTTCTCGCGGAAAGGCAGACCGGGCGCCCGGTTCTCGGTATGTTCCTCGCCGTCTTCCATCCCAGACAAAATGATTTTTATTTCGAACAAGTACCAGACAGGAAGAAAAAGGCACTGCAGTGCTTGGCAATCAGGCGGCACCATCTGGGGCTTTGTTACACCAACGAAATCAACTCTATCCTGCAGGAGGCCGCGGAGAACAAGGAACAGCAAATACGAGCAGCGGGCGCCCAAAAAATCCGGACTTATCTTTGCTACCTCGGGCTGCTAAGCGAAGAACCCGAGCTGGCGGCCACGGAGCTGGATGCCTCCTGGGTCACGGGCTGGCCCGCGCTCAGGAGCCGGCTGCTAGACAAGACTTCTCTCCGTCTCCCGGCCGGAGTGCTTCCCTTGTGCCACACCCTGGGCGTCGGGCCCATCAAAAAGGTCTTGCAGTTGTCAAGCGCTTAAAAGTGCACGCCCAAAGAATTGTCGTGCAGCGCTGCCAACTTGCCCTCCAGCTCTTCTACGCGGCTCTGCAGATTAATCTGCAACGGCTCCTCGGCTTTTAGCTTATTAAGCGTTTCCTCTAGCTTGACCAGTCTCTGTGAAAGTTCTTCTAATAAAGTTATTAATCTGGCCAAGTCTGTATCCGGGCTCGGAACCCTCGTTCCTGGCGGCAGATCGCCATGTGCCCGGTCCTCTTCTTCTTCTTTGGCCGAAAATAGCGCAGGTCTGGGCGGCCATTGCGAGGGTGCCGCTCTGGCCGCCGAGGTGGCTGCTGCTGTGTGTTCACATTTCGAATTATCGACACTAGCCGCTGCGCAAGAAGAAGCCTCGGGATTCCGGCCGCCGGTCGTAGTAGTTGTGGTCGTAATAGCAGTAGTGGTAGTGGTAGTAGTAGTAGCAGCCGCAGCGTTGCCAAATGCGCCTGACTGCAACGGCTCCGGAGCAGTTATGCTGTTATACAACCGTTGTACGCATTCATCAGCGATCTGCCGAGACTGTAGGTCAGGAGGAGGACAAGCGGCCGGTGGTTGTCTACTCGGATGCAATATATAGGCGCCCCTGCGCCATTTCTCATTCGTGCGGCGGCGCTTGTCTCCGGCGTTCGCCATGTGTTGCTTGCTTGGGGGTCTGGGCCTCGTCGCCTCACCTTTCCCCCTTCCCCCCTCCCCTCTTCTTTTCCGTTTGTTCTTGTGCCAACCCACTACCTTGCAGCAGACTTTCTTGGGCACCCCCCCCCCTTCACACACTTTTTTTTCTTTTTTTTTGGGTTTGCAACACGGCGCTCTCTTTATGCAAGGGCGGGGGGGCGGGCACCCCCCCCCCCCCCTTCCCTAGGTCATTTATCAGGGGGGAGCAAGTAGGGGGAGGGAGGAGGGGGGGGGGGGGAAGGGAAAGAAGGAGGGAGGGGGGAGAGAGAAAGTGTGCGGCTACAAAAGTGCGCAAGTACTGAAAAAATAATCTCTTCTTCTTTTTTTATTTTTTTTGGCAACATGGGTGGGAAGCCCTCTACTGCCCGATGACGAGGGAGAACCCCGGCGCAAAAAAAGGCGCACACAGGAGGAACACGAGCGTGTAATGTTAGACTTGGTACAAGAACGGCACGGCGCCGAAGGGTGGGTGCAACTAGAGCTAGCTCTAGCTTCCGAGCAGTTATGCGTCCACGGCAGTGCTTTTATTTTGTCAGCGGGCTGTTTCGAAGTGAGTTTAGAATCACCTGTTGTGCTAGAAAACAAGCAGGAGCTGTACAAAGCGCTCAAAGGTTGGCGCAGCTCTGTGCTTAAGGTCTGCCTAGCTTCGTTGAGTATCACGGGCCCTGGCTTCAAGCTGCGGCTCCTGCCTTTAGTACTCGAAGGACGCGACCAGGAATTGGCGCTGCTACGCTATAAGGTCAGTGCCCTGACGCGCACCGTGCAGGCCCTCGCCACTCCGCGTTCGCTGAGCTTTGGCCAAGCAGAGTTTGACCGCTGGGGGCACCGGGGAGAGAACGTGACATGCAGCCGGTTAGGTTCCTTGTGTATGTTGGAAGGGTGCGTAGTTATCACCAAGGAGCGTCTGTGCTGGGAGCTCACGCGCCTGCCCCGCGCGTCGTCCTCGTCCTCCTCTTCCTCCTCCTCTTCCTCCTCCTCCTCCTCTCTCTCCGGCGACCGCCGCTACCGACGACGACGACGACGACAGGGGTGCCGGCGGAAGCGTCGTCAGGGCCCTGTGCGTTTTGTTGGAGATGCCCGCGGGGTGGCGCCCTGCGCAGACCATTTTTTACTCTTACCCACTCGCCGCGCTCAGCCGGCCAGAAAGGCCCGCCGAGACAAGCCAGCCCACCTCTGTAATACACCAGGAGGGGCTGGAAGTGGCTTCGAACGGGCGAGTTAGCTTGCAGGTCACGTACCACGTCCCTCCCCAAGAAGTCTCCGGTGCTGGCACTAGCTCGCTAGCAGCAACGTCCGAGCCTTGCGCCAACTCCTTCGTCGTGAGCCTCGACGTGCTTCGTTGGTTTTGTCACTGAGACTGTGTCCCCCCTCCCCTCCCTCTCCGCCCGGATGGCTCGGATTTTGTTTGAAAAAAAGGGTACACATTGAACAGGCACGGGCGCCTGATCTCGGGGCCGTCGTCAGCTCTGATATTGGAAAACAAAAATGACCGGTGCAGCTCTAACTGCAAAAGCGCCAGTGAACAAAGTTGCACAAAACCCAGCGCCAAGTTAAGCGAGGCCAGAACACCACCTGTTGCCGCTGCAGAAAGAATAGATAAATTAACCATGGGGAAAATCACCAGCACACGTACTTGCAACCAAAGGCCTTCTTCTGGGTACGGCCCCAGGATGTTTTTTTTTATGTCTTCCCACACACTATCGCGCTCACCCAGGCTTGAATTCGAGTATGGATTTCTAAGGCTTATAATTGTATACCTAGCTGAAAGAATCATTACGGCTGCTATTAACATTACGCCGTCCATTTTAATACCCTCGCCCAGCCAGGCTCGCTGCAGGAGAGGCTTCTGGGCCTCTAGAGCCGACTGGACCCCGTCTCATTATCCTAAATTTTTGGTCATCACACGAAAAACCGTGATGAGACACTTGTCTGTGTGTCTGTACTTCAAATCTCCATCCAACGTCAACGATTTGGTTACACATCATAAGCGTCCCAAAGCCGGTGTTATCGCCCGCGCCATCCATTTCGATGAAAAGTCTCCATGCGCCCATTGTCTCCTTTGACCAAAGCTCATACCTCAATATATGATACATCATGGAGATGTTACTATTCTGGCCGTGCTCTATTCCTGGCCCGTAACAAAAAATAAAATACTTATTCGTAGCATAACAAGAAGTCAGACCGAGGCATATTCTGATGACGAACTTGCCTCTGAAAATCTGTGGATGCACGGATGCAGGATGGATATTGGAGAGGCTTAGTCATGTCCATGGATAAGCAAGTTGAGCGTGCGTCTGATGGCGCTCCAACTTTTCGTGCAGTCACCTTGACGCGGTTGGTCCTATGGACCTTGTGGTGCAGTTTTGCTTTTGCGAATGAACTCGAGTTCTTCCTGGTGATTTTTGAAATCTCTCTCCTTCTCCTTTCTGAGGCATTTGCACTCCAAAGCGAGCTCAGTACAAATTTTGTCGTTTGCAAAATCACCGTCCCTGACAGTCTCAACGTGTTTAAAGTCGCGCCTCCATACCTTGTTGATTTGTCTTATACTGGGTGGTTGGTCTGGGTTTAAACCACGTTTGCTTGGTCCAGGTATAGTTGCTAGGAGGCGCTTGCATTCTTTTGCCCAATTCGCATCTACGTATTTGTACACTTCATCCTTTTCCGTGAAGTCCTGAATCTTCCATGGTCCATCAAGGTCTGCGTCTAGATCGATTTCTTCTCGCCACCTCTTGTTGAGCAAAACGTTGATCACGTCATCTACGAGCGGCTCGGGTGGTGACTCTCGCCTGTTGATGAGAGTGTCATTGCGGACGCGTTTTCGGGCTGCGCTCATGATCTTGTCACCTACACCATGGACGAACATTCATATCTTTTTGCAAACTTTTTCTGTTTTGTAAAAGTACTGCCAGGTTTCGTTGTCGCGCGTCATTAATTTGAGTTTTCCTGCAACGCTTTGTTTCAGTTCTTCCAACGAAAGTGAGCACGACGCTGTCCGTTCCGATATCACGTCCTTTGTGCTGATCCATAAAAAACACTTAACGGCGGCAGCAACTACTCTTGAGTTTTCCTTCTAGTTCCAAGAACGACATGCCCAGCAATCTTCTGAAGCTTTCAGGCCTCTGCTTCTTCTACAAAGCAGCAGGCTTTCTTTTCTTCATCACATACTGCCTTTCAGTGCGTCGTGGCCTCACTTGGTTCGGAATGTTAATGTTCATGGCAAGATAGATGGGCTTTTCGCTCTGCGATATGTCGACATCACTCTGAAGGCATGTGCTGCTGCTGGCCAAGACGTCATCGTCAGGATCGCTTGTCTTCGCTGCTAAAGCCCAAGACGTCGTATGAATTAGACACCTGTATAGCTAAGTTGAATGAAATCAAAACAAGCAATTTGATCCTAGATTTCTGTTAACACCTAGCCACACATTCTATCCCTATGCTATCTATAGCAACGTACTTTCCACTGCTTAGTGGCAGAGACTCCCTTCTTGACCTGCCGTGCATCAACACAAATACATTCTGTTTCTGTGAAAGACATTTATGTTACACCTTAGCTGGAGCCTGTCGGCTCAGGACCAGTTGATCTGGGTCTCAACTGCGTCGGCCGGGGCGTGATCCAACTTTCGAAGGCAGTGCGATCACCATCAATAGACACAGGCGTACTAGCAGTGGTGCCGGACGAAGAATGCTTGAAGGTTAGCTGCAAAAATAAAGAATATCGCTTCATGATCGATCACTGATAAGCAAATCTATTGACCTCAGTACAACTAACACTATCCAAGACTGAGACAGTGCGCTCACCATCAGTAGACACAGGCTTACTAGTACCTGACAGAGATTTTGCCTAAAGAAACATCACATCACGATTATTTGATTCCAAACAGTGTCAAATGCTGGCACCTTGGTTGACGAGCTTGATCGCACATATGCTGAAATGCGCGGTGTGGGCTCATTGTCTGTTGGCAGGCGCTGCACATAAAGTAATCATGATACCATGCAAAGAAAGAAAGAACTCAAAGAACGTAAAGAAAGAAAAAAAAAAGAAAAAAGAAAAGAAAAGAAAAATGAAAAGAAAAACTAAAACTTGAAAAAGAAAGAAAAAACAAAAGAAGAAAAAAGAAAAGAAAGAAAGAAAAGAAAAGGAAGAATGAAACATACATTTTCTGACCTGACCCCAAGCATCCAAGATTGCATCTTTCCAGCTGGTCTTGATTTTGACAGGCTAAACGTACATAAAACCAATTATTACACCAAGTGACGTTAAAAGCTTCTGACCTTGTCACAAGCATTCAAGACATTATCGTTTCCGTCCCAGCTAGCCAGCATTCTGCATTCCGCTGCAAATATTTAATGGCTAGGTTATCAATATTTCAATCACAACAAGACCTGACTATGTTTCTTGTCATGTCCCGATGTATCCGCACCCCACACGTCCAAAATAGAGTCGGCTGCGATCTGAGCGGAAGATTTTTGCGGACGCTTTGCCTCAGGCACGCAGTAGTATACAGAATGAATCCCTTCTTTCATTACATAAATAGGCACAGGCTCTGCAGACTTCAGGAAAGGTGGATGTGCGTCGGTGGGCTTCGTGAACGAATCAGTTCTGTGAAATCGTACGTTCAAAAAAAGCTGGCCACCTGGAGGTATGAACTTGGAAATCACGACCCTGTAGACTCCCTTGCTGATATAGCAATTCGATTTTTCAACGATTGCTCCCCAAACATAGCCGTTGATTAAGTGCATGGCGTTGCAACTGTCAGCGCTGATTTTTGTGATGGGATGCACACCAACTACAAGTTTAGGAACACGCAAAGTAAAATGAACCACACGTGGATCGTTCTTATCTGTCCAGTCACACGGAACAGCTGAGCCAGGTTCAAGAAGCCCTAATTCCTGGCCAGGAGAGAGTGCCACACGAGCAAATACACCACACCCGCGCTTGGGGTTATTTGGATCTAACTACCGCAATTCCACAGGTGCCAGCATGAAATCTAAGTAGAAGATAAAAAAGAAAAGAAGAAAGAAAAAATAAAGAAAATGAATAAAAATAAATATTAAAGATAGAAATTCTAAAAAAAGAAGAAAAAAAGGAAACAAAGAAAATGAAAAGAAACAAAGAAAGAAAAGAAGAAAAAAAGACAAGTAACACCGGGCTGTTCCTTCGGTCAAGCCTGGTATTGCTGCGCGCAGCCCCGCAAGTCCCTGCCATTGCACCAACATGAACTTTTCCCAAAAAAGCTTCAGCTCGGCGCTGGTAGGAAGAGCGCTGCGGGAAACGGAATCTTGTGCCAAAGTTTCCCACGCCGTCAGGCGTGCCCGTGAGCCGGGCACCGGGCCCAGCTGAGCAAGAGCCTGCGCGCACGCCTCTGCTACGACCCGGTTTGTGTTTAATTGCAATTCCACCTCTTGCTTCTGCTGCATCAAAAATCTGACGACAAAAAGCACATTACACCAAAAACCTTACAACTCTACTTGTAGCATTTGTAGGGCCCTTCTCTCCCCCCCCCCCCTTCTTTTCTCTCTCCCGCTCCCGAGTGCAATAGCTTCCCTTTCCCTCCCTCCATCTCTTTCCTCCCCGGCCGATGCTTGGGGAGGAAAACAAATTTATCTTGGACTTTCCTCACTTGATATATGCTTAAATATCTACAATACTTGCTGTCTGTGGCTGCTGGCAGATCATGTTTGGGGAATACGCAGAGCAAAGCACACCATCATCATCACGGATGTGCGATCTCCTATTCTGTCCCGATTTGCTTTTCTCTGGCTTTATGGTGATGGCCTACGTCATAATTGTGATTAATGTGGCACTGCTGTTCGATCAGCCTTGTACCGAACACCTCACCTCGCTGCGTTTGGCGCTGTCGGCGGCTGCCATCCAGCTGATATATGCCCTTTTTGATTGCTTTTACTTTTTTTGCTACTCTGAGTCCCGCGAAAAAAATGCTACTGCTTCTTCTGACTCCCGCGGAAAAAATGATACTGCCGATTCACAACAGTTCAGGAAAAACGAAGTCTTTCGTTTGCTCGGCTGTTACGTGTCGACCACCCTGACGCTCTTTCTGGTGAGACAAGAAAAACTCGAGGACACCGATGCTTTGCTGGCTTTTTCTTGCATAAGCGCCGTACTCAACGTAACGACTTTGATCTTTGTCTGCGTGACGGATAAGACTAGTTATTGTATGTTATTCTCTCAATTCTTTCAAGCGAGTACGTCGGCCAGTTTGTTTACCTATTTTTGTGTACAGCTTTCTAAATTGGAGAGAGTGCCAGACGTCCTCTGGTTGCAGGCCGCCTGCGCTATACAGGCAACGGCATTTTGGACTGTTGTGTTGTTCTGTGCTCTTAATTGTTTAACTGGCACAAGAACCATTGCTAAATACTTGGACCTGCTCTTGTTTTGCTTTAATTATACCGACGACGACGATAGGAAGTCTGAATACAGCAGGGGTTTTACACTACTGTCCTCCATGGCGCTTTTAAGCGACTTTTTGCTCATGAAGGCGCTCTATGAAATATGCGATTAATAACCAGGGCCAGCGATTTAGGATTTCTGTTGAACGACCAGCAGTTTTATTAAAAAATCAAGCGGGGATTGTGACACAACCTCCCAGGGCCTTGCCCGAGAAGCAGGGGGGGGGGTGAGAGGGAAGAAAGGGAGGGCGGGGGGGAGAGGGTTGCTGTGGTTAGGGGGGGGGGGGGGGGGGGAGGGCTCCCCCCTCTCCCTCTTGGCCACTCGACAGACAGATCGAGGGGGGGCCTAGGAAAATTAAAAGGACAGAAACCGGTGGAGGGGCTTTTGATGAGATCGGCGCGGGGTATGTCAAAGAAGCAGCGCACTAGCAGCAAGCCATTGGGAGACATTGCGTTGTATTATCTCTCTGAAAATGCATACTCGCCTTTAATGTTAGCCTTTGAGGAGGAGGCGCAGGGTGGGCGCAACCAGAGTTCCTTACGTTTGGTAGAGTGTCTTTACGTGACAACCCCTAAGGGAAAAGATCTACAGGTTTCTATACAAGGCCGAGAGCTCCGCCTTTTTCAGCGGCGGAACAGCCCTGGCCTTCGCCCTGGCAGCAGGTATGCGGCGCCAGGCAAATCTATTGGTTTTGGCGAGAAAGCTATGCTGGAACAGCGTGTTTCTTGGGCCAAGCAAAGCTACACTGTAGTGGGTGTGAGCGGTCCGCTGCGAGGCACCACCAGAAGCCGCGACGAGGCCTTTTATCGTCAGTGGAAAGAAAGCGTGCGACAGCTGTGCCAGTCTGGCGCCAGTTTTGGCTCTGTGGTGACACGACTGTCAGATACCTGGCGATTGAGCCCTCCAACGCGAGTAGCTCTACTGCCTGTTTGGTCTACGCAGGAGGCAAGGCCGCGGGCCGCGGGGCCCGACGACGGGTTTGAGAAGAAAGGAAAAGAAGTCAAGCGAGACGACCTGTACCCCCCTCGCCGGACACCATGGAGGACTGGTACGGCACTGGGACAAAGACGATACAGCCTAGTAGCAGCAGCCGACGCCAAGCCGCACAAGAGCTTGTCCATTACTTATACGGTGAGCCGGCGGGCCCGCGGGCTCCCCCAGAGTCACACGTTGCGCCCGTCCTAGACAAGCTGCGAGAGCTACTGAGCAAGACTCAGCACTGCCTGGCGCTCGCGCGGGGCTGTATTTTGCGGCGGGGGCCGGACGTCACTCGTACAGGTCTTCCAATAGTCTAGAGAGACTGTCAGTATTGTCGCGTGCTAGTCGGGTCCACCTGATATTTCTGTTGTCCCAGCAGGGGTGTTTACCCTGCAGGGGCTCGCAGCTGAGATCATTAAACCCTGTTTTTTGTCCTGGCGCGAGATCATTAATGGCGGATGTTTCGGGCGGAGCAACCGCCTGCTTGGCCTGCGCCACACGGCGGGTGCACCCTTGGCTGTTACCCGCACGAGCCACAACATTAAAAGTAAGAACGCCAACCAGAGGTAGACACTTAAACTGTACAGACCTGGCTGGATGCTCTGCGCCAGCGGCCCAGCCACTATAGTATGATTCAAATACCTTTCAGCTTCCGAAAGCCACTCTGCTAAGCGAACCAAATCTAGATCTATCATAACCAAGACGGGGCCCAGGTTTTGCTCCTTTTCTTGTTTTACAAATTTTAACGGGAGAGAGGGCTGTCCTGCCCCCCCCCCCCAGGACAAGTCCAAGGAAAGGACCGGGGGGGAGAGGGGGAGGGGGAGGGAAAGGGGGGAGGAAAAAGGAGGGGGAGGGGGCAGGGCAGGGAAAGGCGAGAGCGCAAGACAAAAAGAGATAGAAGGAGCGGGGAGAGAAAGCACCCCGAGACCGGAGAGCTCTATAAAAGTAAGCAAAAAGGGCATGCATTTGATACCCTACCAACAACTGGTGCTAGCAATCGTGACCGGACAAGCACTGTACACATTCTTGTCTTTGCTTCTATCATCACTAGCAGACAAGGAAAATCCCGTGCTTATAGTGCTCTGGTTGATTACCTGCGTCTGCCTTGTCTGCTTGAGTTTTTTTATTGGGATTCTGAGCCAGAAAGACACAGATGACTGAGCCTCCCGTTTTCAGTGCAAAGGAAACTTCGAGCCGTGCATCATCAAGAACAAGGACTGCCGCCACCCAACCCGAAAAGACCGCAGCACTGCCACGTTTGCCCCAACGCCTGCACACAATTCTAAGGCTCTTGGCCATAATCGAATTCTGGTTTTACGTGGCAACGTGCGGCGCATTGCTGCTGTCCGATAGGTACAGGACCTGGCGGGCCATACGCCGGAAGAGTAAACTGTTCCATGCGCTTATATCAGACTTTGCCGGAGGCAGCGTGCTTTGTTTCAATCGCAGGCTAACACTCTGGCTGTACAGAGGACTGTCCAGCGAAATGAACCGCAAAGGGGCTGTTTCTGTGCAGTGGTGGCTCTGGAAGCTCTACTATTACGTTCGGTACGAACGCATCCTACAGTGGGTTTGGTCGCAAACTCATGTTCTAATTATGCTGCTGCTTATGTGTGAAGCAAGCCCGCCCCCTCTACCTGGTTCGGTGGTAGCGCACCTGATTATTCTGCCAGGCTTAACCTACTTCTCAGCACTAATACTGTTCATTATCGCGGGGTCCCGGCCCGACAAACAAGCGTGGGCCCTTGTCGGCCGAACCCTGGCCGCACTCACGGCCGCCTGGCTTATTTACGCTTGGGTGTGCTTGCTAGGCACTACCACCCGGCGCGACCATGTACAGACTATCACTGCAGCTTATGTCACGTTTGCAACGTCAGTCATTCTAATCTTGATTTACTGCATTTCCTCCGCCAAAAATAAGGACCCGTGCTCTGTATCATCCGGTCTGGGTTCTTTTAACTACGGGCTGTGACGTGGTCTTGGTGTCTCAAATATTCTGGTATGTCAATTCTTTATTGTTGCCATAAATGGAAGAGAAAGACTTCCACCGCCGTCCGGCAACCCCCTCCCCCCCCCCCCCTCCTCCCTATCCCCCCCCCCCCCGCCCTCCGCCGCTTGGCACTCCCCCCCCGGGCGCTTGTCTCTTCCCTCCCACCTCCCCCCCCCCCCTCCCCCCCCCTCCCCGCCCCCGCCCTTGGCTCCCACAAGTAGCAGAAATTTGGTCGGAAGCCCGACGGCGGCGCGCGACAACAAAAAAAAGAAAAAAAAACTCCCTGGTGACGCTTGTTCGATGGTTTCAGCTACTTCGAGCCTGAAACAACTGGAAGTCTTTTTAGAAAAAAACAAGGCGGATTGCGACGTGCTCGCTAGGCTGAACCCCTTACCTACGGATGGAGAGGTAGTGTTTGAAGCAGGGCCTCACTTGTACAAACTGCGGCTAGATGCCAAGCAGTGGTTGCCCTTGCCCGGCAGCGTCTCCTCCCTCTTAAGTTCGTTTTCCCCCGAGTTTCCACGCGAGGCTTTGCTTCGTGCCATTGCCAGCAGACAAAGGTGCTCAGAAGAAGAGATTGCGGCCGAGTGGGATGAGGCGCGGGACGACGGCACACGCCTGCACGCCTACATCGAGAGCTTTTACAACGACGTTATCCCCGCAGTGCCAGGCCTTGTACCGGAGAAGCTTGGCGCCGAGTATGTCCAATTCCACCGCTTTCATGAGAGCGTAGTGCTTGCCAAGGGCTGGATTCCCTGGCGTACAGAGCTGTACCTCTTGTCTCGCAAGTATTTGGTAGTGGGTTCTTGCGACATGCTCTAATAACTATCTCTGCCCGCGCACTGGGGGGCTCTACCTAGTCGACTGGAAACGCAGCAAACAGTTGCGCAAGACGCCCTACCGGGCCGGCGAGACCGGGCTAGGGTCTGTGCAGACCTGCCCAACGCCAACTTCCACAAGTACACTATGCAACTCAATTTCTATCAGCTTCTCGCGGAAAGGCAGACCGGGCGCCCGGTTCTCGGTATGTTCCTCGCCGTCTTCCATCCCAGACAAAATGATTTTTATTTCGAACAAGTACCAGACAGGAAGAAAAAGGCACTGCAGTGCTTGGCAATCAGGCGGCACCATCTGGGGCTTTGTTACACCAACGAAATCAACTCTATCCTGCAGGAGGCCGCGGAGAACAAGGAACAGCAAATACGAGCAGCGGGCGCCCAAAAAATCCGGACTTATCTTTGCTACCTCGGGCTGCTAAGCGAAGAACCCGAGCTGGCGGCCACGGAGCTGGATGCCTCCTGGGTCACGGGCTGGCCCGCGCTCAGGAGCCGGCTGCTAGACAAGACTTCTCTCCGTCTCCCGGCCGGAGCGCTTCCCTTGTGCCACACCCTGGGCGTCGGGCCCATCAAAAAGGTCTTGCAGTTGTCAAGCGCTTAAAAGTGCACGCCCAAAGAATTGTCGTGCAGCGCTGCCAACTTGCCCTCCAGCTCTTCTACGCGGCTCTGCAGATTAATCTGCAACGGCTCCTCGGCTTTTAGCTTATTAAGCGTTTCCTCTAGCTTGACCAGTCTCTGTGAAAGTTCTTCTAATAAAGTTATTAATCTGGCCAAGTCTGTATCCGGGCTCGGAACCCTCGTTCCTGGCGGCAGATCGCCATGTGCCCGGTCCTCTTCTTCTTCTTCGGCCGAAAATAGCGCGGGTCTGGGCGGCCACTGCGAGGGTGCCGCTCTGGCCGCCGAGGTGGCTGCTGCTGTGCGTTCACATTTCGAATTATCGACACTAGCCGCTGCGCAAGAAGAAGCCTCGGGATTCCGGCCGCCGGTCGTAGTAGTTGTGGTCGTAATAGCAGTAGTGGTAGTGGTAGTAGTAGTAGCAGCCGCAGCGTTGCCAAATGCGCCTGACTGCAACGGCTCCGGAGCAGTTATGCTGTTATACAACCGTTGTACGCATTCATCAGCGATCTGCCGAGACTGTAGGTCAGAAGGAGGACAAGCGGCCGGTGGTTGTCTACTCGGATGCAATATATAGGCGCCCCTGCGCCAATTCTCATTCGTGCGGCGGTGCTTGTCTCCGGCGTTCGCCATGTGTTGCTTGCTTGGGGGTCTGGGTCTCGTCGCCTCACCTTTCCCCCTTCCCCCCTCCCCTCTTCTTTTCCGTTTGTTCTTGTGCCAACCCACTACCTTGCAGCAGATTTTCTTGGGCACCCCCCCCCCTTCACACACTTTTTTTTTCTTTTTTTTTGGGTTTGCAACACGGCGCTCTCTTTATGCAAGGGCGGGGGGGCGGGCACCCCCCCCCCCTTCCCTAGGTCATTTATCAGGGGGGAGCAAGTAGGGGAGGGAGGAGGGGGGGGGGGGAAGGGAAAGAAGGAGGGAGGGGGGAGAGAAAGTGTGCGGCTACAAAAGTGCGCAAGTACTGAAAAAATAATCTCTTCTTCTTTTTTTATTTTTTTTGGCAACATGGGTGGGAAGCCCTCTACTGCCCGATGACGAGGGAGAACCCCGGCGCAAAAAAAGGCGCACACAGGAGGAACACGAGCGTGTAATGTTAGACTTGGTACAAGAACGGCACGGCGCCGAAGGGTGGGTGCAACTAGAGCTAGCTCTAGCTTCCGAGCAGTTATGCGTCCACGGCAGTGCTTTTATTTTGTCAGCGGGCTGTTTCGAAGTGAGTTTAGAATCACCTGTTGTGCTAGAAAACAAGCAGGAGCTGTACAAAGCGCTCAAAGGTTGGCGCAGCTCTGTGCTTAAGGTCTGCCTAGCTTCGTTGAGTATCACGGGCCCTGGCTTCAAGCTGCGGCTCCTGCCTTTAGTACTCGAAGGACGCGACCAGGAATTGGCGCTGCTACGCTATAAGGTCAGTGCCCTGACGCGCACCGTGCAGGCCCTCGCCACTCCGCGTTCGCTGAGCTTTGGCCAAGCAGAGTTTGACCGCTGGGGGCACCGGGGAGAGAACGTGACATGCCGCCGGTTAGGTTCCTTGTGTATGTTGGAAGGGTGCGTAGTTATCACCAAGGAGCGTCTGTGCTGGGAGCTCACGCGCCTGCCCCGCGCGTCGTCCTCGTCCTCCTCTTCCTCCTCCTCTTCCTCCTCCTCCTCCTCCTCCTCTCCGGCGACCGCCGCTACCGACGACGACGACGACGACAGGGGTGCCGGCGGAAGCGTCGTCAGGGCCCTGTGCGTTTTGTTGGAGATGCCCGCGGGGTGGCGCCCTGCGCAGACCATTTTTTACTCTTACCCACTCGCCGCGCTCAGCCGGCCAGAAAGGCCCGCCGAGACAAGCCAGCCCACCTCTGTAATACACCAGGAGGGGCTGGAAGTGGCTTCGAACGGGCGAGTTAGCTTGCAGGTCACGTACCACGTCCCTCCCCAAGAAGTCTCCGGTGCTGGCACTAGCTCGCTAGCAGCAACGTCCGAGCCTTGCGCCAACTCCTTCGTCGTGAGCCTCGACGTGCTTCGTTGGTTTTGTCACTGAGACTGTGTCCCCCCTCCCCTCCCTCTCCGCCCGGATGGCTCGGATTTTGTTTGAAAAAAAGGGTACACATTGAACAGGCACGGGCGCCTGATCTCGGGGCCGTCGTCAGCTCTGATACTGGAAAACAAAAATGACCGGTGCAGCTCTAACTGCAAAAGCGCCAGTGAACAAAGTTGCACAAAACCCAGCGCCAAGTTAAGCGAGGCCAGAACACCACCTGTTGCCGCTGCAGAAAGAATAGATAAATTAACCATGGGGAAAATCACCAGCACACGTACTTGCAACCAAAGGCCTTCTTCTGGGTACGGCCCCAGGATGTTTTTTTTGATGTCTTCCCACACACTATCGCGCTCACCCGGGCTTGAATTCGAGTATGGATTTCTAAGGCTTATAATTGTATACCTAGCAAAGAATCATTACGGCTGCTATTAACATTACGCCGATCATTTTAATACCCTCGCCCAGCCAGGCTCGCTGCAGGAGAGGCTTCTGGGCCTCTAGAGCCGACTGGTCCTGATATAAGCAGACGGGGTTTAGCGTGTACTGCAAGTCGGCGACGCCCGCTGAAATCCTTGCGTGTTGGCGTTTGAGTGCTACGCCCAACCACCCTGTAAGGGCCGGCGTCATCAAAAGGCAGATTAGAACAGCTTGCCACGTGATTGCACGAAGCCTATTTTCGAGTATCTTTGCTGTTACTACGATATTTTTTCTTTGGGATTTGACAATGTAGTACCCCTCAAAGCCGCCGCGAATCTCCAAACACAAACAAATTCACGTAGACCAGGCTGCCCAGAACAGAGATGTTTGTCTTGCATAATCTCTGATCCACTGTTGGTACCTGAACTTGTACAGCAAATCCTGACTTTTGCTTTCTAAGTAGGTCGTGTACACAAACACACCGGCTGCGTACAGCCAAACCAACCACGCCAGGTTTGATAAAGCCCATTTGGCGTGAGCAAAGTGCAGTAACGTCTTTTTTTCGTTCTTGCGTATTTCATAAATGCACCGCCGTATTAAAGCCGGGCACACTCTCATGGGCAGCCCGTGCAAAAAACACAAAACCCCCAGAAAAGCGCAAAAAATACACACACCCCGTGCCGTGTACAAGTACGCCACAAACCCGTCCCGCAAGGCCCCGCCAGGCTTTGTCCCGAATCTTCGTCCGACAAACCCGGGCCAGGCCCTGTCCAAAAGACGTATGCGTGTAGCACGGGGAATGATAGTTGGCACAGCACTATCAGTAGCCAGAGTAAACAGAATTCTGCTTGATCCCAAGAGGTACACATCAAAGCACCCTCTGTAGAAGGCTTTTTTTTTGCGCGCCCCTGCCTTTTTTATGTACAAAAGCCCAGCCTCGTCGTCGGGCCGGCGAGTTTTAAAAGACACGGGAGGGAAGCAAAAACCCGAGCAGGAGGAAGGGGGGGAGAGAGAAAGATGGGGAGAAGGCGGGCGCGGGGGAGAGAGAAACAAGAGGGAGAGAGGGAGGGGTAGGAAATCTGGTGCTCGAGCAGAAACAAACAGCTGCTGCAAGCAAACAAGCGGCCCGCAGATGTTTGTCAAAACGAATACGCCAGCTCGGGAGGCAAAAAGTGCACGTAGAACAAAAAAGCCCTGCGCTCGATTCCAGCCGGGGGGTTCAGCATCGCTTGCTTAGTTATTAAAAAAAGTTGACCTTTTCAGAACAAAAAACCGGCGGCAAGATTTTTTATTTTGCGATAGCTTACTTGGTCAGCAGAGAGCGAGAGAGTCGAGGGGGGGGGGGAAGGAGGGTTTATTTGCGCTTCTTCTTGAAATCCCCCAAAGCACATGCACATACACAACACGACCGCCTGCTTTACCCCCTCTTCCGCCGGCTTTTCCTTACCCTCCTCCAGACTCCCCCCCCCCCCCCCTCGTTCTTTCTGCGTGCTTGCACAAAGGCACACGTTTCTTACTTTTAACCAGCCCCTGTCGGAGATCCTGCCGAGGTCGAGCTGGCGACAGTCAGGTTAGAGGTAGCAATAGTGGTCGACACAGGGGGGCGCGAGGTGGTAGACGAGGCAGACGCGCCTGTGGTCGACACAGGGGGGCGCCGGGTGGTAGACGATGCAGACGCGCCTGTGGTCGACACAGGGGGACGCCAGGTGGTAGACGAGGCAGACGCGCCTGTGGTCGACACAAGGGGCCGCCAGGTGGTAGACGGGGCAGATGCGTCTGTGTTAGACACAGGGGGACGCCGGGTGGTAGACGAGGCAGACGCGCCTGTGGTCGACACAGGGGGGCGCCAGGTGGTAGACTGGGCAGATGCGTCTGTGTTAGACACAGGGGGGCGCGGGGTTGTAGACGAGGCAGACACGCCCGTGGTCGACACAGGGGGCCGCCAGGTGGTAGACGGGGCAGACGCGTCTGTGTTAGACACAGGGGGGCGCGGAGTGGTAGACGGGGCAGACGCGTCTGTGTTAGACACAGGGGGGCACGGGGTGGTAGGCGGAGCAGACGCGCCTGCGGTCGACACAGGGGGGCGCGGAGTGGTAGGCGGGGCAGACGCGCCTGCGGTCGACACAGAAGGGCGGGGTGGTAGGCGGGGCAGACGCGCCTGCGGTCGACACAGGGGGCCGCGGGGGGGCGGTGAACGAGGAAGCGGCGCCCGTGGCCTGCTCGGTTCGGGGCGGGGTCTTCGTCGTACGGGCTGGCGGGTTCGTGGACGAGGGGGCGGCGCCCGTGGCCTGCTCGGTTCGGGGCGGGGTCGGCCTTGTGGCCTGCGGGTTGCTGGGGCGGGTAGCGGAGGGTCTTTCCGTAGCAGTAGTTCTGTTAGCGCGGCGCTGTCTTGAAGGAGGCCAATCCGTGCGATTGAAAGGGTTATTCTCTGTTTCGTTTGCTAGCGTTGTCTCCGTCTCGTTTGATTTCGCCTCCTGTGTTGAAGGCCGTCTTGTTGTGCGCGGGGCTGAGTTAGTAACACGAGGAGGCCCAGTGGTCTTGCTGGGAGGCCTGATTTCGACAGGCTTAGTCGTCGTCGCCGTCGCTCCAAGGGTTTGGCCTGAGACGGGTGCGGTGGCCGTGTCGCGGGGCGGAGGGCGCGGGGGCTCTGTCTCGACCGGCTTGGTCATCGTCGCCGTCGCTCCAAGGGTTTGGCCTGAGCCGGGCGCGATGGTCGTTCTGCGGGGTGGAGGGAGCGGGGGCTCTGTCTCGATCGGCTTGGTAGTCGACGTCGATAAGCTTTCCACGTTGGTGGAAACAGTCTGGGCATCTGTCAGCCCCTGCCAGGCCGTGAGGGCTATTAGAACAAACAAATACCCCATGACCTAGGGAGAGCTTTATACAATACACAGTCTTTCGTCTTTACTTATACAAGTATCCTCTGGGGGAAGGGGGGCTTTTAAACATCGGAGGGCTTTAAAAGCTTTCTAGCGCCCTTTCTCCCCCCCTTGCCGAAGCAGTGCGTCGAGCTAAGAGTGACCCCGACGACATGAGTGAGTGTGTATTCGAGCCTACTCCCCTGCCCGACCTGCCTGTTAGCTCAGACGGCGTCGTCTTTTGGAGCGAGGAAGAGGACGTCGCTCGTCCAGTAGTCGCTGTGTCCAGCCCGCGCCAGGGGGCTGGAAGGGAGGCTTGGGGGGCAAAGCCCCCCCCGTGCCAACCAACCGCTGGGGCGAGCGGCCCCAGCAACTTGAGCCTCAATATAGATTTACCACAAAGCTCTGGTCCCAGGGGACGTCCTGCCACTGGCTCAGACGGCCCCTGTCCTTTCTCTCTCCTCCTCCTCCCCCCCCCCTCCCTCTCTCTTGCTTTCCCTCCCCCCCCCCCTTTCTTCTCCTTCATCTTTTTTTGGGGGGAAGGGGGGTATTTTTGTTTCCTTTTTTGTAGAGCCGGCCTCTGCCTGCAAATGCTAATTAAAAGACACAGACGAAAAAAAACCTGCGGATACAGGGAAGAGAAAAAAAAGCCCGCGGATTGTCGAGCGGTCGCGCCGGGCCAGATGATCTTTTAGCACGTTGCAAATTAAATGGATGAAGAGTCCAGCAAGGGGCTACAAAATCTGTCTACAGAAATAGAGAACACATTGGGAGAGCCCTGCCCAGCCGTGAATCGAACTCTTGTGGCTCATCGAACTCTGACAGTGATCATTTGCTGAAAAGTTTATACTGGTAAAACTTTTAATAAAACTGACGGGTCGAGTATGTTCTTTTCAGCCGGGTGGCCGGGCGGAAGATCCAGCCAGGTCTTTGCCGTGGAACTTGTACACGCAGCTGCGGCTCGTTCTGCGCTGCCCCCCCCCCCCCCCCCCCCGCTCTCCCCCGCTTCCTCTCTCCTTGAGCCCAGCCCGCTGGCGCGGGCTAAAGGGCGCGGGGGTCTTCTTCAAGAGCACCCCCCCCGACTATCGGGCAGAGGTGAAACTGCGCAGGAACGTGCGCAAGAAATCCCTCGTGCCTCGTCCTGTGTGTGTCGCAGGCGCACGTCGGATTCTTGTGCGCCGCAGACAGTGGCAATACACTTGGCTGCACTGCCACTTGGGGGTGTGTGGTTCTGTCAAAGGGTTTCTTTTTGCAGGAGACTAGTCAAAAAGATTTTGTCTGGTTTTATTAGTTTTCTTTTTCATGGACACGATTCTTACCCCCCGGCAGTGACATTTTTAAGTCAAAGAAACAGGCGCGGGCACGCGCACGAGCAGGCGGAGGGGGAGCACCCCTTGCCCCCCTTACACAACGCACAACCCCCGTTCTCTGCCCGAGCGGCGGCTTGCGGTTTAGCTGTTTTCTTTGCGCGCCCCTGCCCCCTTTATCCCCCCCCCCCCTCCCGCCTTCCCCTCTCCCCTTCCCCTCCGTTCTTACCTTTTCACAGCACCAAGGGGGGGGAGGGGGGGGGCGACCCTGGTGCCACCAGGGGAGGCACGCACAAAATGCAAGCAAAGAACTAGGCTTTGTTCACGGTCTATTCTACTAGGACCACGCAGTCACGCAAAAATTTGCACTTCCGAACATTTCGTGCTCCGCGGCCTCGTACAAAAGCCGGTGGCACTGAACGCAGTGTTAAATTCCAGCATGCGCCCGAGCTCGCACCGGTACCGTCGATGCACAGACTCGTCGTTGACAATAAAAAGCTAAAAAAAAGGTAGCAACGATTCTTTTTTTTTTTTTTTTTTTTCAGAAACTGGAGTTCGTGTAATCTTCTCCGATGTCCTGAGAGCAGTCGTCTTCCTCATAGTCCTCGCCGGGCGGCAACTCGTGCAGGATCGACGCCGCAGTAGCTAGTGGCTTGTTCTTAATCTTCTCGTACTCATGCTCCCACGCGTAAAACACGCGGCAGCCGGCCGGCAGCTTCTGGCGCAGAAAGTACATGCGCGCCAGCGTCTCCCGATACAGGTCCTGGTTCCGGCGCCCGCGGACAGACGACCGACCCTCTGCGTACTTGGCGTGGCCCCGTGGAAAGCCGTGGTACGTGTTGCCGTGGAACTCGTACACGCAGTTGCGGGCCGCGTCGTAGCAGTCTAACAACATCTTCGTGCCTGGCACACGATTTTCAGCCCCCTGCGGCACGTCGGCGCCATTAGTAAAATGCTTGTGCTGGATCCTCCAGCCGGGGTTAGCTTGCTCTAACCTGTCCCACAGCCTGCACGCCGCGATAGAGCACCCTGCGGCCGGCTTAGGAATCAAGCCGCGTAGAAATGCGTGCTCGGCGCACAGACGCCTGCTGCGCCCTTGCTCGTCCGCGAAGTTGGCCTCTTTCTTGGCCTCAGCTGGGCAGTCCTTGCACGGGTTTCAGCTGGGCTTTTAGGGGCTTGGAGTTTTCCTTTAGTTCTGTCACTATCCTCCTTAACAGCAGTTTGAAATCGCATCCAGCAGGACTGCCGGACATTAACCCTTGCGAACCCCTTGCCTCTTATACAAGCTACAACTTAGAGAGAGGGAGGTGGGGGGGGAAGGAGGAGTGTGGGGGGAGGGGGGGAGGGGGGGGGAAGTGCGGCGGCGCGGGGGAGGGGGGCAAGGGGGGCAAAGTGTACAAGGGAGCAACCCCTCTACTTCTCCCCCCCCCCCCCCCCCCCCTTCCTCAGGTTAGCGTACGTTCCCTTTTTTTGTGCTAAGAAAGAGAACCAAGGAGAGATAAAAAAATCTTGGTAGGGGACCAAAAAAACTGGCACTCATTTGTTTTTTTTTCTGATTCCCTAGGCCATGGATAGCAGACGGAGCTTGTTTGGAGAAGCGGGGCCGGAGGATGTGGAATGCGGAGAGGTTGTGATTACCTGCGTGGCGCAAACCCAAGCGGACCCGGCGCGACAGGTCCCCGGCTCGGCCGTCACGTCCTACAGTGGTGACAAGGCGGTCCAGGTGCAGACGTGTGACGTAGTAATTGCGAAGCGTAGCGATCTGGAGAGAGCTGTCGGGGAGCTGCCACTGGTGACCAACGTGGCAACAAACTGGGATCGGGTGGACCCCCGCAAGCCGCTTGCGGCGGGCGCGGCCGAGGTGCTGTGGAGGTTTATGGGGGTGTGCGGGGAGGACGGGCTGCTGCAGGGCAAACAGGTGCGCGTGCAGACGCAGGGCGTGACTGACATGTACCTGCCACACCTAAACTGCTCCCCCAAGTCCGAGTGGGCGCACGAGGACATGCTTTTTTATGCCCGGCTGCCTTACCCCGAGGAGCTGCCCAATCGATGGTCACTGCCCGCCAAGGAAGGACACTCCCGAGTCCTGCTGGAGGCGCACTGCCTGGCGGCGGCCGCAAACGAGGACTACGCTGGCTTCGCGCGCGCTGGTTGTCAAAAGCAAGTGCAGGAGTGGGCCCGCCCGGCGCGTGGCCGGGCAGGGCTTACTCCCGGCGCCGTCGCCGCCGGTCAGCCGGCCAACGTGGCCGAGGCCCGAGCCAAGGCAGGCTCCGGCGATCGAGGGGCTGGGCCCGTGGGCCACCAGCTGTTTCTGCTGCTGCAGCGGAGCGTCATCGACTATGTCACGCACTCGGCGCGCCGGGAAGACAACGTCCAATACGTAGGACAGTGTGTGCGCCAGAGCTATTTCGGCGAAATGAGCCGAGTCTACATGTAAAAACGAAAATTTTAATTAAAAGGCAAAAAAGAGAGCCAACAAGACTCCCTGCGGAAGGCAGGGCGGCCGCCAGGGTCCGGGTTTTTATGTTCTTATACTGCTGATACTGCAATCTTTCTGTTCCGCAGTAGGTGGGCTACGTCTACAAAGGCCAGAGGCCCTGCCTGTGGGTCCAGGTCGTCGCTTTTGTTTTTCACCGCATTGCCTGCCTCAGCACTTAAGAGGGACGGGACCAACTGCACCACTTGTTGCAGTGCTTTGGTGTAACTAGCGTAATTAGAAGGCTGGCTGCCAAACATCCTTTGCGTCGCTGGTTCAAGGTTTGTGTAATCTCGGGTTTTTAGAACAGGTTTTGATTTTAAGATTGCCACAGAATCTAGTTCAGCTTTTGGGTTGCCCTGCAGCGCTCCTGTCAGTCGCGAGGTCGAGGAAGTAGCCGAAAACTCCGGGCACAGCAGCAGTCTGTTCTTGTCCCAATCAGCATCATCCTTCTTGTGTGCTGGATAACTATTTGTTGCCATGGCTCTCATTCCAAGACTCTTGTCATCATTGCCCGAGAGAACAAGTACAAAGTATTGGTTATCAGCCACTTGTACCGCTCCAAGAACTCTGACCGTTACACCATTAATGGTCCGCACATTAGTGTGCAGGCAGTAGTCCAGAGCGGCGTAAATGGCATAGTCTTCCACACTGAGCCATTTGTCGTTCCGGGCATGGCCTTCAAAGGCAAGGATTCGTTGGTCGCCTTTGTTTTGTAGCTTTGGAAATGCTTCTTTGACGGGCCAGAGTTTCTGTATGAACTTTTCCAAGAAAAGTTCAAGAATTAAATCGTTAGTGTCCTTAAGGTTTGAGTCATCTAGCAAATCCCGGAAAGCTTCTTGGGCCTTCTGCAAACATGTCCGATAAGCTTTGTACGAATCGTCCCTCGACAGAGCGTTAGTGCCAGCAAGTAGACCCCGCATGAATATTTTTTCATGATGCGGCAGAAATGAAAGAGCCCCCTCTGTCTCAATGATGCTAGTGACGGATTCAGCCAACCAGGGCACAACCTCTGCGTACGGATGGTAGGGCTTCTCTGCTAGCTCCGCTCTGGTGGCGTTTTGTGCAGCAGCAAAGGCCCAATCCCCGGTTCGGTTCGCGGCTTTGTCAACTTGGTTTCTTAGACTGGAAATCTTTTGGATGAACTCTTGCATAAAGTTGCTGTACGTCGGCATTGAGATGACTTGGTACGGACTCTGTTTGGCCGGGGTAGCATCATCATCAGCAGCTAGAGGCCTGATGATGACAGCGCGTAGTGCATGGAAGATGCCCAACAGAATCGAATCGTTGCCAGCAATTGCTTTTTGTGTAGGGCCAGGTTTCCACAACTCCGTCAGACTCTGGAAGTCCCCTACTTTTTCCACACCACTAGACATAGGATCAGTTGGACGAGACTTGGCACTTGCAGCTTTAGCATCCTTTTCCCTAATCCTTTGGGACCTCCTCACCGCCGCCGCCGCCACCTGGTCCGCTATCGGCGTTGAATCCGTCGCGCGCGACTCCGTCTTTGCTGCCTTACGAGGCCTACCTCGTCGTCTGGTTATAGCTTTAGTTTCAGACGTTGATGCTGGTTCAAAAATCGGTGCGAGGGGAGGGGCCAAACTCTTTGAAGTAAGCGAATCTTCCTTTCCTGCTGCTTCTTCTTCTTCTTCTCCACCAAAGGAGAGTGACACACTGGGTGTCGACGCCGAGTCCCGTGCTTCCGGCTCCTTCTTCGTCCGCACGCTCGATTTCTTTGTATCCTCCCCCCGCTTCTTCTTCTTCTTTCTCTCTTCCTCCGCCCGCCGCGCCTTTTCCTCTTCCTCCGCCCGCCGCGCCTTTTCCTCTGCCTCCGCCTGCCGCGCCTCCTCCTCTTCCTCCGCCTACCGCCGCGCCTCCTCCTCTTCCTCCGCCCGCCGCGCCTCCTCTTCCTGCTCCTCCTCCACCCTCCTCTTCTCGTCCTCGTCCTCCTCCTTTATGATCCCCGCGTTCTCTGACGACGGTCTCTTTGTCGTCGGTGTCCCCCATGCAGTCGTTCGAACATTGTCCCATGCGATTGAAAGCCCGTCATCTTCCACTGCCTCTTTTGTGTCCTCCTCAATATTTCCTATATTCCCCGCGGAGCCTAGCCCTTCTAGCAGTTCCTTAAATTTTTTGCCTAGGCTTTTAGACATACGGGCGAAAATCGTACTACGCTCACACCAGCTATCTGTTGTAGCATTCATCCACAGAAGAGTTTCTTGTATGATCGCTGCGATATCATCCTCCCCGGCTTCGGGGAGGGTGTTCGTCGCCAAGGCTCCTTTCAGCCCGTCAGAAAAGCCTTGTCCGAGCGTTCTTTCTTGGGTTTTAGTGGTTTTTGGCCGCACCGTTGTTTTGTCATCTGTTGAATCCTGACTGTAGCCCGTCGTTACCTCTTGTTGCGGAGAAGCACTCCCCGAGCTCTGCTGGCAGATAGATTGGAAAAGAAGTCTTGCTAATGTGTCGTTATCAAGGGGATTTGAACGCGCCAGATTCTCGGCTGCTAGCTTCGAAAACGTAGCCAGCCAAAACACAAAATGAGTGGCGCCGGCTAGGTAGGGGCTGTTGTTGGTCAGGTATCACCGTCTTCGTCTTGGTACAAGTCAACCAGAGTGGGTATAACCATGCTGCCATTTCCAGAATGAACATCTTTCCAAGTCTTAGCTATATCTCGCCGCACTTTGCCTTGCCTTACTTGTCGGGCCCAAAATGCTTCCAGCACATTTCTTTCCAATAGCCCCTTGTTGCTGCGATGCAGCTTTTTCGTCTCCTTATAGCTGAACCTGGATGTAATGCATCATTGCCCAAGTATCAAAGCTGGCTACATGTACTCTAGAGCCCTTGGCGCCCTGGAATCTTCCAAGGTAGTGTTCAGCAAATTTCTTGGTAATTGCTTGGGGGTTAGACCAAAAGTCCTCGTCTTGGTCTGATTCGCAGGCTTCGGACAGTACCAATAGCAACGCACCGACGATCCAAGTCCAGGTATCCGCGTACGAGCCATATTTCTTGGCAAAATCCGATCCAACCACCAACGGGGGGCCGGGTAGGGATGTTAGTACCAGTTTGTTCCCACCACGAACAGCCATTTCCAATTCCAGCGTCTCCAGTAGCACAATGTATTGCTCGGCTGATTTGCCCCGAAGATCGCAAAGCGTTCTCAGGATGCGAAAAAAGACGATACGATAGGGTGTAGTAGTAGGCTTCTTAGCCTCTCCTCCTCCTAAACCTAAAATTGCAAGTCCTGCTCGAAGACCCGATCCGAAAAGACCCACTGCTGTTCCTGCAACGGATCCGACCCTTTCCATCTTGCTCACTTTTTTGGACCCGCGGAGGCTCTTGTCTTTTTTACTTATTTATGTCAGATCGGTTTTTTGTTCAAATCAAGTGACACTTTAGTTTTGGTTTAAATAAGGTACTAGAGAGGAGGGGAGAGGCGGGGGAAGACGGGGGAGAGGGGGGGGGGGAGAGGAGAGGGGCGAAGGGGGGATGCTGGTTCTTCCCCTCCCTCTCCCCGTCCTCCCCCCGCTCTCCCTCTTCTCCCTTTTCTCTTCCCCCCCCCGCCTTCTTCTCACTCGTTTTTCTCGTGCTTTTTTCAGCATATATATTTTTTCCGGCAGTCAAGGTCTGCCCGGCCCTGACTATACCTGCCAGAGGTGTTCGCGATCAAAAGTACGTAGATTTGTAAGGACCCAGGCGCGGGCCCTGTAGCCGCCGAGTAAGAAGCGTGGCGTCGAGGTGAGCAGAGAGTTATACAAGGCAAGAGTTTCTGGTATCAGGCGCGGCACGACGGCGATCTCTGGCGCTGTCTGCTGCCGGTCTGAGGCTAACAACAGCAACAAGTAGGCCCAAAGCCAGTGGAGCCCGCCTACAGTCAGCAATTCGCCTAGAAGCGCCGCAAAGCTGCGCAGAGAGGCGGGAGCTTCAGAGCAGGGGCCGGGTAATTGCGCCAGCCAGAGCTTATAAATGAGTTGGCGGTCCCCAAGACGCCAGATCCTTTCCACCGACAGCTTGCGCTGCAGGGCCGGCAGGCAGTTGGGCGCACAGGTGCACTTGCCGACGGGAGAGTTCAGGCCCGACAAGCCAGTCGGCATGTAGAATACCCGTGTGCGCCCCTCTGACCACGATCTGGCGCGTAAGGGCCCCCCGTGCTGCAGGTCATCCGCGGAGGCCTCTAGGTCAAGACCTGCTAACGGCAAGCCCGTCAGCAGGCAGGTGTCTTGTCGTGCACAGCCGTTGGACTTGTGACAGTAGTGTATAGCCCCTGAAGATAGACAGACCGACCAGGGCAAGCCACGGCCCCCGCGGAAAGAAAGACAAGACAAGAAAGAAAAGAAAAAAGAAAAAAGAAAGAAAAGAAAGAAAAGAAGACAAGAAAGACAAGAAAGACAAGAAAGAGAAGAAGAGAAGAAAGAAAAGAAAGAACGAAAAAGCAAAGAAAAGAAAAAAGAAAAGAAAGAAAAGAAAGAAAGAAAAGAACGAAAGAAAATTTAAAAAAAGCAAAGAAGGAGAAGAAAGAAAAGAAAGAACGAAAAAGAAAAGAAAGAAAAGAAAAAAGAAAAGAAAAAAAAGAAAGAAAGAAAAGAACGAAAGAAAATAAAAGAAAAGCAAAGAAAGAAAAGAAAAAAGAAAAGAAAAGAAAAAAGACCAAAAAAAGAATAGAACAAAGAAAAAATAAAGAAAATGAATATTAAAGATAGAAATTCTAAAAAAAGAAAAAAAAAGAAAAAAGAAAATGAAAAGAAACAAAGAAAGAAAAGAAGAAAGAAAGACAAGAAAGAAAGACAAGACAAGAAAGAAAAGAAAAAAGAAAAAAGAAAAAAGAAAAAAGAAAGAAAAGAAAGAAAAGAAAGAAAAGAAAGAGAAGAAAGAGAAGAAAGAGAAGAAAGAGAAGAAAGAGAAGAAAGAGAAGAAAGAGAAGAAAGAGAAGAAAGAGAAGAAAGAGAAGAAAGAGAAGAAAAAAGAAAAGAAAGAAAAAGAAAGAAAAGAACGAAAGAAAATAAAAGAAAAGCAAAGAAAGAGAAGAAAGCAAAGAAGAACGAAAAAGAAAAGAAAAAAAGAAAAAAAAGACAAGAAAAAAAAGAAAGAAAGAAAAGAACGAAAGAAAATAAAAGAAAACCAAAGAAAGAAAAGAAAAAAGGAAAGGAGAAAACGAAATCATTATGAAATAAAATTTTAAAATGTTTCTGTGCATTAAATACAACAATATATAATGTTCGCACATAAGAGCACCCCAAGTTAGGTTGTAACTTGAAGGGCCCATTCATTTACTTGAAAACAGCATGCATCTGGATTGGGAAACATCGTTTCAAAATTTGGTCTGACCAGTCCAAGAAAATTTAATTGGCACACAGCGACAAGCTTAGGAGGTCTCTTACAATCATACATAATTATCCAAAAATAAGAAAAGAAAGAAAGAAAGAAAGAAAGAAAAGAAAAAAGAAAAAAGAAAAAACAAAGAAAGAAAAGAAAAGAAAAAAGCGAGAAAACGAATATTAAATTGATTATGAAATAAAATTTTAAAATGTTTTTGTGTAGTAAATACAACACTATATAATGTTCGCACATGAAAGCCCTTCAAGGCAGGTTGTATTACTTAAGGGGCCTATTGGTTTTTCTGAGGAAAGTATGCCTCTTGGTTGGGAAATATCGTTTCAAAATTTTGTCTATCAATGTCTGACCAGTCAAAAATGTTAATCTGCCACGTGCACACAGCAACTGTAACCAGGTTTAGCTTAGCATGTCTCTTCCGCAATCATACATATTCAAAATCAGGAAGCAAGCCACACAAAATGCACGTATGATAACGCATAAATTGTTTTAAAGTGGTACCGGGTAGGATTTCATTTTCTCATTTCCCACTCGAAATAAAATTTGATAAAGTTGTGGTGCAGTCAATGTGCAGTAACATCATAAATAAATATATAATCCCCTCAAGTTAGCTCTTAACTCGAAGGGCAACGCAATTTATCTATCTGAGCATGTCCATGGGATTGCGAAAATCTGTTTCAAAATGTTGGTGGTTGTAATTGAACGACAGTATATAGTTGTGCCGGCCCCAGAAGCTGGCGGGTAAGTTCAAATCTGCCTTTTGTCGAGTTACTTTGAAGCATGACCATTCCCAAGAAGTTGAATGATGTAAGAAGGGACTCTGGGTCACCATTGACGACAAGACTAAACTTCATAAGGTGGAAAAGGTCGACTTTTCCAATTTTTCCAAGTATGACAGACCTGGGACCAACTTGTTCCATGTTTTGTTTACACTTAGCAAAGCAGCGGGTACTTCTGTGATGAACCAACTGAATGGGACGACGAAGTAGGAGTTGTCGAGACTACAAAACGAAAGAGGAAACAGACTGAAAGGCTGGTGCCTGATGAACGGCAGGCAAAGAAGAAGAAGGAGGACGAGAAGAAGATAGAGAAACCCAAGGAGAAAGAGAAGGAAAAAAAAGAGAACAAGAAAAGATCGAGGAGGACAAGAAGGGGAGAAAGAGAAGGAGAAAGAGAAACCAAAGGAGAAAGAGAAGGAAAACAAAAAAGGAAAGAACAACCGACGGGTTATCAAAAGGAAAAGAAGAACAAGAACAAGAAGGAGAGAAAGAATCAGAAGAAAAAGAAGCAGGACGAGGATGATGAGGAAGAGGAGGAGGACAAGAAGGAAGAGAAAGAGAAGGAGAAGAAAAAGAAGCAAAAGAAACAGAAGAACGACGACGAGGAAGAAGAGGAAGAGAAGGAAGAGGAGGGGGAAGGAGAGGAGGAGAAAGAAAAACAGAAGGGCAATGAAAAGGAAAAGAAGAACAAGAAGGGGAGAAAGAATCAGAAGAAAAAGAAGCGGGACGAGGATGATGAGGAAGAGGAGGAGGACAAGAAGGAAGAGAAAGAGAATGAGAAGAAAAAGAAGCAAAAGAAACAGAAGAACGACGACGAGGAAGAAGAGGAAGAGAAGGAAGAGGAGGGGGAAGGAGAGGAGAGAAAAACGGAAGGGCAATGAAAAGGAAAAGAAGAACAAGAAGGGGAGAAAGAATCAGAAGAAAAAGAAGCAGGACGAGGATGATGAGGAAGAGGAGGAGAACAAGAAGGAAGAGAAAGAGAATGAGAAGAAAAAGAAGCAAAAGAAACAGAAGAACAACGACGAGGAAGAAGAGGAAGAGAAGGAAGAGGAGGGGGAAGGGGAGGAGGAGAAAGAAAAACAGAAGGGCAACGAAAAGGAAAAGAAAAAGAAGGGGAGAACGATAAAACCCGTATTTAACCGAATAAACTTAAGTCTGAACTTAGTGACCGAAAACGAATTGCGATGCAGAGGCGTGTCACGGAGATGAATCCGGTAACACTGATAACCTACTAATCAATTGACGGATAGTTCGTGAGAACAGTAATTCCGGCAGATTGATTACCGGTGAGTATTTAATCCCTTCTGTACTTCCCACCAATACGAACGGAACTTTACTGAATATACAATCCAATATACACTTTACGCTATCGACGTGACACGTCACTACTATTAGATTATGGTCGACGTAATGAATGACTGTTAACTGACTTTCTAGAAATAATTCCTACGTCATTGATTATCCATGCATAGTAAAATGGTAATGGTCGTTAATAAAATGTAAGTACTGTCGGACCATTCTGATATAAGTAAAATGGAAAAACGTTAAATATCTAATTACAAAATGAAAGCGGATGCAACGCTCCCCCTTAATCCGATATTTACGTGCATTAGTGGTAAAGCATAATGATTGCAACAACTACACTAATATTACGAGTAAATATAGAAATTTGTCGCGCAGAACGAAGTGTAACTGAACAGTAACATTACATGACTGCGATTAAGAAAATTTGACGTGACCTACCCCTGAGGTTTGTATAATCGCCTTCGATCGTTAGTTTCGTGTGTGCATTTAGTACAGCGCTGTCACCACGCTCGATTAACGCATTGAAGTACAGGCCATTAAGTAGTCAATACGTCTTCAACTTCGCAACATTGCCGCAAGTGTGCGTAATTCTCGGAGTTACATCTCGCAACGTTGAGACTCGGGTCACGAGGCGGTCGTCGCGTCGGTCGTCGCCATAAGTGCGATCGGTCGGGGCAATGTCCGTGCGATGATTAAGTTCGTCTTTAGCCGTCGGCAATAGTCATTCGTCGCGTTGGCCATTGGTGGTCGGTGAACGCTCTTTCATCAGCACGGTGAAGGCATAAAGGAAGCCAAAGGGGGTCGGGCGAGTCCAATGCTTCAGCGAGCCTCCGTAACATCGGCTGCAGTTGCCGCTCGTTTGCTGCGCCTAATTGCTACATTTATTGTATGCAACCTATCTGACTTATCAACTTTTTCATGGATTATTTTGAAAAACATCCGTTACGATTTATGCTTGTTTTCAAATAAAATTTATGATTGAATGATAGCTGAGAGGTGCATACTCGCTAATTATAGTTCCATAATGATATATAACATACCTGATAGTGAGTCATACTCACCGCCTGCCTTACAGGTTTACTACTATTGAAACGGCGGTCGGCGCGGCGGGCTTGTGTGTGCGCGACGGCGGGCTGGTGTGCCGCCTGGCGGGCCCGGCCAAGAGCTGGCAGCCGGCGTGCGAGAGGTGCTTCACGCGCCGCGGCCGCGTGCGGGCGGCCGACGCCGGCGGCGAAGCCGAGCGGCCGGCCAGGCTAAGCCAGCGCCACGCGCGGCGCCGGTCACGCCAGCGACACCAGAAACGCCGGCGGGCAGACGGGGTGGACGGCGGCCAGAGCCCGAAGCGCCGGCGGCACGACGACGACGGCTACAGCCCGACGGCCGGTCCGCCCCCCTCGCCCGCGGTCCGGCTGTGGCTCCAGCGCCTGGCCAGCGCCGAGCCGTTCGTGGAGCAGAAGCCGGGGGTCAATCTGCTGCAACGCTATGGGGCTGCGTTCAAAGTCCTCGAAAACATGCGGTTGGTTTTCAAGGAGTGGCGTGGAGGCCAAGCCTCGGCGGACCGCCCGGCCTGTGAAAGTTGCTACCTGCAGGAAAACCTCGCGACGGTGGCGACGGTGCGCGGGGATCGTGGCTGGCCCACGCTGTGCGCGCGGCACGCAACGCAGCAAGACAATATACGACCACCTGTCCAGGCCGAAGAAGTTAAGGCCGAACCAGGCAAGAGCGAAGAACACACGAAGAAAAAAGAAGAACAAGCTACTACCGTTAGTACACACCGCGGCGAGAAGCCGTTTGCCTGCCCAGCGTGTGAGGCCCGCTTTAGTGACTCTAGCAATCTCCGGGCTGCAGGCACTGCTGGCTGTCGACGCAGAAGCGCGAGAACGTCGCGCCCTGCCGGGTCTGCTTGAAGCACTGGTACCGGCCGGCCGCGGCGGACAGCTGCGCGCAGCCGTGGTCGGCGCTCTCTTGGGCGGTGCAGGCGCAGATGTCCTGGCCGTCGGGGCAGGGCTGCACGCCGCCGTCCTGCAGCGCCCGGCGCCGGCCGTCCGCGCCCCGCGCCTGCCCCTGGCGCGCGAGCACCGAGTACTGGCGCCACGCGGCCGCCCGCGCCGCCTCGCTCTCGGCCTGCACCAGGTTGCCGAGGGGTTCGCAGTGGCTCAGGTCCGCGGTGTGGAAGCCCTCGGGCACGTAGCCGAGCAGCGTCCTTTCCACGGTGCTCTGGGGCCGGCACACCTCGAGCTCGCCGTACAGCAGGCCCCGTTCGACGTCGCCCAGCGCCGCGTCCGCCAGCACAAACTCGAGCGTGCCGCACTCCCGGCCGGGGGGCAGGTCGGCCTGGTCAAATTGCAGCTCCAGCAGGGTCGAGGCCAGCTGGCCCTCGTGGTACGCACTCAGCACGTGCAACGCCCCGGCCCCCGGCGCCCAGGCCGCCGCCGCCCAGGCCATCGCCCGGGCACCCAGCAACATCCGGCTCAGCGCGCGTTGGGCCACACCCAAGCTTTTGGCCAGAGCTAGCGACCCCGGGCCCCCCGTGCCCCCCCCCCTCCGCGCGGCCCCCCCCCCGTGCCACCCCCCTCCGGGGCGGGGGGGGGGGCTCCCCCCCGTGTCCCCCCCCCTCTCTGAACGCCGCCCCTGGCGCTTTCCCTGGGCCTGACAGTTTTCCGCCCGGGGTGCTCGGGTGACGAGCGGCAGGTAAGTTCTTCCCAGCCGGCAGCGGACGTCATCGGGGGTGTGGAACCGGAGTCGACGACAGAGGGAAGGATGGGAAACCGCCTTGCACTCTGGCTGCTCCTCGGGGCGGCCGGGGCCGGGGCGGCTGGTGCCTTTAGTTGCCCCGGGGGCGCTACGATCCTGGAACTCACGACCGCGGCGCCGGGCGATACTTTTGTCTGGCCGTTGTGGCCGCCCGCCGGCGCCCGCCGGCGCTCCTTGGCCCAGGTCGCCACCGCGTTCCTGGTGAGCTGGGGGGACGGCTTGCCCTCCAGCTGGTGCCAGGACTCGGGGGCCGCCCCGTGCGCGCACACGTACCTGGCCGCCGGCACCTACGTGGTGACCGCCGACCCCGGCGAGCGCCAGCCGATCCGCGGCTGGGCGCTAACGCCCGCGTGGCATGCGGCGGCGCCCGCGGGCCTGCGGCTGGACGCGATCTGGCAGTGGGGAGAGCTGCGCTTCCACGAAACCAGCGGCTACCACCTGTACGGGGCGCCGGGCCTCACGTACGTGCCACCGTTGGCCGCGCTGCAGGACACGGGGTCCGTGCGTTCGTGGGACTACAGCTTTGCGCAGCTGACCACGCCCCTGCCCGTCGACCCTAGCCACGGCCTGGACGTGTCGGGCGCACTGTCGATCGTCGGCATGTTCGAGAACTCTCGCGGCCTGGCCGCACCCTCGGCGGTGCGCGCCTGGGCTACCCACCGCCTGCGCAACTCCAGCCGCGCGTTTGCTAACCTGCCGGCCTTGGTGTCGCTCGACCTGTCGCGCTGGAACACCACGGCGCTGCAGGACGTGAGCGAGATGTGGGCGGGCTGCGGGGCGCTGACGAGCACGGAGCTGCAGGCCTGGACCGTGCTGCCGAACCTGCAGCGTTTCGCGCGCCTGTTTGCCGGCGTACCAGGCGCCTTCGACCTCTCACTCAAGGGCTGGAGCACGCCTGCCCTCGGCGTTGGTACGGTGGACTGCACGCGGCTGGCTCCGTACACGCGGGTAGACCAGACGCGCTGGCCCGCCGCGTGCTCTCGCTCGCTCTTCTATGCTCTAGTGACCGTTTTCGGCCCCTTTACGCTCGTGTTGTCACCGACCGCTGGCTCCGGTGCGGACGGCACGTACGGTGTGGATTGGGGGGATGGGTCCGCCGCCGCCACCTGCGTGCATGGTAACGCCGCGACGTGCACGCACGCGTACCCCCGTCGTGGCGACTACTGGCTGAAGCTGGCCGGCCGGGTGGACGGCTTGTGGTACGTGCAGGGCGCGAGAGTGGCGGAGGTGTTGGCCTGGGGCGACGTGCAGCTGTACCACCCGGCCGGCAGCACCAGCGGCATGTTTGGGGACTCACGGAGTCTGCGCTACACAGCACCGACGCGGGGCACGCGGGCACTGTTAGGCGTGGCGCCCGAGTACCTGCTGGCTGGCGCTGTTGGTTATACAGGCGACGCGCGCGACTGGGACTGGTCGTGGCTGACGCCCGCGACGCATCCCGACGGCTTGCGCGGGATGTTTGGGGGTTGCACCAAGTTTAACCAAGACCTGAGCGGCTGGAACACGAGCGGCGTAGCTAGCCTGGCCGAAACCTTTAGAGATTCCGGTTTTAACAACTCCATCGGCAATTGGGATACAAGCCAGGTCACAACGCTGAGGGAGACCTTTGATTCGGCGATGGCTTTTAACCAACCGATCGGAGGCTGGAACGTGAGCCAGGTCACCAGCCTGCTGAACACTTTTGCTAACGCGCGGGCCTTCAACCAACCGCTCGGAGGCTGGAACGTGAGCCAAGTCACCAGCCTGATTAGCACTTTTGCTAACGCGTGGGCCTTCAACCAACCGCTCGGTGCTTGGAACACCTCGCTAGTAACTTCCATGAGTGGGGTCTTTTACAGTGCTAAAGCCTTCAATCAGGACATTAACAGCTGGGACACTAGCAAAGCCACCTCTCTGTATCTAGCTTTCGGCTGTGGCCAGCTCGGTACGTGCGCATTCAACCAACCGCTAGACCGCTGGGTTGTGTCCTTGGCGGCGGCACAAGGGGGTCTGTTGAGCATGTTCGCCGGTAACTGTGACTTCAACCAGGACATCCAGACCTGGGATGTCTCGACGTCACCGTCCGGTGGCATGGTATGCTACGAGATGTTCGGTAGCTACCCTCAGGTGGTAGCAGGCAAAGGTATGAGGCAAGCCGGCCTGCCGACGTTCTGCCGTGAAAACATGCAGGCTTATCCGTGGGGGTGTGGCTACTTGTAAGATTAAAAAAAGGCGGGACGAGGAGCGCACACGTCTCCGCCCCTGCCAAGCTCTGACCACAGCACCCGGAGGTCCTCCCCCCTCAACACCACCGACGCCGGAGCTGGGGAGGAGACCCTGCCCTGGGAGGTCCCTCTTTCCCCCCCCCCCCCCCCCCCCCGGTCCCCTGTCCTTCCCCCCCTCCCCCCCCGCTCTGCCCTACCCGGGCCCCAGCCGAGCTCTCTTCCCTGCTCCCACACATCTGACCAAAGCACAGTGGATGGCGAGCTCACGAGAGCCGCCCCCCGGCCGGGCGGCCGGGCAGGCCCCGCGTTCGCTACCACCGCCGTACCCGTTGCTCGCCTACCTCAGCGAACGCGAGCGCCCGGCGGCTTGCTGTGTGTGCCCCGGCTGGCTCGCGGAGGAGCGAGCGGCCAGCCAGCTACGCGCCCCGCTCTTGACGTGCCTGCACTGGTACCACTGGCTGCACGGGCCGTCCGCCTCGGACGGGCACGACCCCCTGCGGGCCGTCCTGTCGGACCTAAGCTACTGGGTCACTGAAGTTGGCAGCCGCACCGGCCTGAGGCCACCAGCGACCGACAACCAGCGCGTGTGGGAGCTAGCCGCGCGCCGGCTGCGCGGGGAGGGCCGCCTCGTTTTCTCCCCCCTGCCAGTGCCCAGCCCACCGGAGCTGGAGCAGCTAGGTGGGGGCGACGAGCAGGCCGGCGTCCAGCGTTACTGGGAGGCTCTGGACGCAACCATCCAGCGCTTCGCGCCCGGCCCCGCCGCCCCGGGGGGGCGGACCGGCTCCACCGAGCTGGTGGTGTCCTTGGCGGAGCCGACCGCGGGCGCCGGGGCCCGGACACTGGCGCTGCCCGGCCCCGAGCACTTTCCCCTGCCGGTGCACCGCACTACGGGCCGCGTCCTGACTCGGTTGCACTTGCAGGGTTTTGGCCTAGTTTGGCCCCAGGGAGCCATCCTCCCGGTCGTCTTGCCCGCCGGCTTGCAAGTGCTGAGCTGGTCGCAGACTGACTGCTCGCGGGCCGAGCGGTCCGGGCCAGGCGAAACAGACGGCATGCTACGTTTCAAGGACTGCCCCGCGCTGGAGGAGTTCTACTTTACCCAGCAGCCGCCCGCGCCGGCAACCGAGCCCGTGACGCCGATCTTTTACTTCAGGCAGTGCGCTAATCTTCGGGTCATTGACACCGCCACTGGCGCCACCGGGCCACAGCCCGTGTCGTTAGTGCTGCAAGGCTTGCCCGGGCCAGCACTGACGCTGAGGCCGGGCGGCGGAGACTTTTACCTGACAGCCGTGTCCTGCTCCCTGCAACACCTGGCCTTGCACAGCGCGGGGCCGGTGGCCAACGTCCAGCTGACGGTCGAACGGTGCGGGCAACTGGCAGACTTCAGCTGGCGGGGGCTGCGCCGGGTCACCGGAGACATGCAGTGCACCCTCACGGGACTGTCCCCGGGCTTCCTCGGAGCGTGGTGGCCGGACTGTCGCATGGTGCTGGGCTCACTTAGTCTGCAAGTGCACGTGTCCGGGACGGGGGAGCTGGCCACGCAGCCCTGCTTCGGACTGCCAGCACTGCAGAGCTGTGGACAAGACCTAGTCCTACAGCTGGAAGGCTTCCCCTCGCCACCAGCGCTCGAGCTGCCGAAGCTACGAACGGTAGGCCACAGCCTGGTCTGGCGTGGCTCGGGCTGCGCCTGCCCTGCGGCCCCTAGGCTGCCGGAACTGCTTTCCGTGGGCCGCAACCTCACGCTCGTGCTGGCCGGGCGCGGCGGACCGGAGCTGTCCGCGCGCGGCGGGCCGGAGCGCACAGGCGACTACCAGCTGGGCCTAGACAAGCTCGAGACCATACAGGGCACCCTGGAGTTCGAGCTGACAGCCTGTCCGCTAGTCCGGCTGGCGCTGCCAGAGCTGCGCACGGCGGGCACCGTACTCTTAACACTTGCCGACTGTCGGAATCTACGCGAAGTACAGCTACGGCAGCTGTCAACCCTGAGCCACGCCCTGCGTGTGGAGATCAAGCGCTGTGCAGAGCTGGGGAGCTTCCGGCTGCCAGCCTTGACAGCCTGCCAGGGGGCCACCCTGACGTTCCAGGCTTGCCCCCAGCTGCGGGACCTAGGCTGGCCAGACAGGCTGGCCTGTGGCAAGCTCACCCTCACCCTCCGCGAGTGCGCTGGCCTCACGGAACTGGTTCTGCCCCCCGGCCCCGACGAGCTGAAACTCACGGTATCCAAGTGCGCTTTGCTCAGGCGCCTAGGATTTCCTCCGGGACGGGCGGGACAGCCGCTGAAAGTGGAGCTAACCTTGAGGCAGTGCCCTCTGCTGGAGCAACTGGACGGGCTAGCAGCAGCAGCTTGCCAGCCGCCCGTCGTGGAGGAGTGCCCCCTGCTGCTGCTTCCGCGGAGCTAGGCGGGGGAGGGTGGCGGGTCGGGTTAACCCAGTATGCCAAGAAAAAGCCGCTGTTGGCTAGGGCGACGACGGGGGGATTGGCTCTCTTCGTCGGGGGCCACGCGCGAGGTCAGGGAAGATCTGCTATCAGTGTGGCCGCCCCGGGGGGGGGCGCGGCCCTGCCCTGCTGCCTTCTCCCCCTGGCCCTCCCCTGCCGGAGCTGTTCCTTTCTTCCCTCACCCCCCCCCTCCCCACCCGGGCCCAGCGGGCGCCGGCCGAGCTCTCTGCCGAGCCAGGTAGTTGGACAAAGCGCAGTGGATGGCGAGTTGGCGAGGGCCGACCCCCGGCCACGCAGCCGGGCGGACCACCGGGCCGCCGCCGCCCTACCCCTGGCTGGCGTACCTCGGCGGGTGCGAATGCCTGGCGGCCTGTTGTGTGTGCCCCGACTGGCTCGCGGAGGAGCGGGAGGCCAGCCGGCGGCGGGCCCTGCTCTTGGCGTGCCTGCACTGGTACAACTGGCTGGACGGAACGCCTGTCTCCAACGATCCGGCGGGCCGCGACCGCCTGGCAGAGGTACTGTCGAACCTAAGCCACTGGGTGCAGACAGTCTGCGACCGCAACGGCCTTCTGCGCCCAGCGACCGACAACAGGCGCGCGTGGGAGCTGGCCGTGCGGGGGCTAGAGAAGGAGCGGCAGCTCGTCTTCTCCCCCCTGGCCGTGCCCACGCTAGCAGAAGTGAGGGAGCGCTGGGCTGGGCCATGCAAGATGGAGCAGGCGGCCGCGCAGGCTTACTGGGACGCCCTGGAGGCTGTCGTCCAGCGCTTTGCGCCCGGCCCCGACGTCAAGTCAGCGTCGGAGCCGGCCGGAGCCACCGAGCTGGTGGTGCCCCTGGCTAGGCAAGCCGCGGACTGCGACGTCGTCACACTGAAGCAACAGGACCTTACGTACTTTCCCCTGCAGGAGCACAACGCTACGGACCGTGTGATCACTCGGTTGCGCTTGCAGGGCTTGTGCCTAGCCGTGGCCAAGGGAGACGACCTCTTTGCCGTCTTGCCCAAGGGCTTGCAAGTGCTGAGCTGGTCGCAGACAGACTGCTCGCGGGTACAGCGGCCCAGAGCGGGCGAATAAGTAAGCGGGGCGATTCTCTTTTCGTCCTGCCCCACGCTGGAGGAGTTCTGCTTTACGCATGACATAGCGACTTGCATGAACTTCATAATTTTCGCATAATGATACACAAATAGAATATGTCTTATAACGATATGTAAGCAACTTTCATGAAACGCAAAATTACACAGAAATTGAGATTTGATTGCAAATTAGTATTATCCAACTTATTATGCAACTAACCTTAGCATAGTAATGATTTGGTGAAGTTCGTGCACAATTGTGACTTCAAAATTTGTCAGTGATTTCCAGAGAAAATGTTGTACGGAAAATGATGATTAGATATAAGTTTCGATACCTGATGTCGTTTTTCTGGAAGCAATTCACTGTCAGAATTATGAATTTCGGGTAGAGCCGCCTGAATAATGTAAAGGTTTAGTCAAATGTGATAGTTGTGACCGTGGACTTAACCTTTTATGGAAACGCGTCGGCTCTCGCTGAACCTGACCTGTCGTGCGCGGCAGACGCGCTCAGGACCATCTATCAAACTGCTCATGTAGTGGCTAAGACCTATCCGCTACTTACATCACTATCATTTATACATTCATACATTTAAGTGCTTGACATACACTGCACTATAACATGTGTGAGATGTGTGCGTGAGCGGGAGATTTCGCTAATCCCGTTCCGTGACAAATGATTAAGTTCGCAAACCGATATAATGAATACCGCTGTTACCGCTTTTATTCCATCCTTATCGTAAACTTATCCAGCAAGTAATCCATTTGATCTTTTGGAAGGTACTTAGTTAATACATCCGCGATTTGTTCACGGGTATCTACTTTCCGGAACTTGACAATTCCGCTGCTCTCAAGTTCGTTCAAGTAATGTTCTTCCACGAGTAGATGTTTTGTCCGCGGTCCTGAGAGTCCTCGTTGCGCTGCGAGAATCGTTTGGAAATTGTCCTCAAAGACATCAACGGGATTGTTTTGCGCTAAGCCGATTTCAGTCAAAATATTTTTAACCGCCATCATCTCCCGAAGAGCTTCATTAGCCGCAATGATTTCCGCGTCATTCGACGACAACGCAACTTTGGTTTGCCTCTTGGATAGCCAAGCAACGGGGCTTCCGCCGACTAAGATAACGTAACCGGTTCTTGATTTTCCCGTTTTAATGCATGCCTTATGCGCCGCATCCGGATATACGGAAATTTGTTCAAGCAATCCGGATCTTGTGCCCGATTTGAATCGCAAGCCCGTAAGTTTTTCAGGTATCGGATACACTTGCCTAGGCGTGCATATGCTACTCCTGCGTCAACGGTTTGTAATACGCTTGCGGCGTTTACAGCTTCGTCGATATCCGGTCTAGTCATCTTGGCTAGAAAAAAGCAAACTTCCAACTATCTGGGGAATAGAGAACTGCCTAAGTCTTGCTGAGGCGTGCATAGGCACGGGGTCGACTTTGGTACCTGGGGTAGCGCTTGGCTTGCTATCTGCGTACCCGAAGAACTTAATAACCTTTCTGGCGTAAGTTCTCTGATGTACTATTATCTCTCCCTTTCGCTGTTCTATCTCCATGTCTTTGACCCTGGCTAGTCCTAGACGTTTCATTGGGAATCGCTTCTCCAAGCTATCGCAAAATTTGGAGTAAGCTCGTTCATCGGGGGCTACGAAGATAAGATCGTCAACGTGGAACACGCCAATGATGGCCTTGCTCACGTGTACTCCCTTTTGTATGAACATGCACGGGTCGGCTTTCAAGGGCTCAAATCCTAGTTCTCTTACAAGTTCAGCGAAAAGATCGTACCATCTCTTGCCTGCCTGGGGGGCTCCATACAGAGCTTTGGTGATCTTGAGAAACGTGCCTTCCTTGCTCTTTTCTGTAACTCCCGGAGGGGCTCTAGCATATACCGGGTCCTTCATCAATGCATTGAGGTGTGCGTTTTTGAAGTCAACGGCATAGACTTTGTTTCCTAAACTTACCGCTAGTTTGAAAAGCAACAACACTGACCTATGATTCGCACACGGGACATAGAGCTGTTCGGGGTTATAGCTTATTCCGGGTTCTAGCTTATCTCCACTTAGAGATAGTCGAGACTTTACGAATTTTATTCCCTTATCGTCTGTCTTTACTTTATGAACCCATAGTAAACCCACAGGCTTCACGCCGGCTCGTTTGACAACGTCGGCTATCACCCATTCGTAAGCTTTAAACTCCCTTAGGGCTTTCAGTTCATCAATGCCTTTTTGCAAGTCCTTTAGCGTCATTCCTTCTTCTACTAGGTCAGTAGGTAAGTGTATGTAAAACAACCATTCGCTTGCTGCTTCTTGAGAAATGCAGTCATCCATGTCGGTCAAGTATTCATTCATTAGTTTCACGTCACGAGTGGATGTTTTTGACAAGTCTGTCTGTGTTCTCGTCCTTTTTCCGTGGATTATGTTTGCAGTCGATACGCTATCGCTCTGTTCAAATGTTAATCCTTTCGGGGGTGGCTTACCATGCTATCTCCGCTGTATTGCCTGTCAGTGGGCCTACTTTGTGCGGATTGAAACGCGCATTTCTAAATCCTGGAATCACTCTTTTACCGTCCCATACTCGATACAGCTCCCTTTGTATGTCGTACCCTACTAGAGTAACAACTTTGCCGGGCATAGCTCCCTTACCGTCTTTCTTACCTACGTGCATAACTCCTCTGCTACCTGTAGGCTTGAGTTGGTGTATTGGGGGCTTTCTACCGAACAACTGTTCATAAGGGGACATACCCTTTCTAGGACCAGTGGTCGCCGGAAGAATGTTCCACAAAGTGGAAGCCGTATGTTCCATTTCGTCCCAAAAATTGGGTGGAAACCCTGCGTGTATACGCATTGCTCGGGCGGGTCCTCCGGTTGTCTGGTTCATCCTTTCAGATATGGGATTACAATCTTTATCGCCAGTAGCTGCATCTTTCCATATTATGCCCGGGTATTCTCGTTTTACCTCATTGGGTGCCGTGAATTCCTGGTCACAACGGATTTCCTTAGTCCTATTGCCTGTCTGTGTTTCAAAGAAATGGATGGCCTTTCTCAGACAAGCTATGAACTCATTCTTATGCGCGAGATTAAAATCAAGAGTGTATCCGGAAAAATCGTCGGTTACCGAGAATTTATACCTCTTTCCTGTTCTAGATATAGTGCGCCATGCTGTCTTGGAAGCTCTACGAATGTGATTGACTGCGAATCGAGGTAGAACTTTCGATTTGCTAATCATACACGGCTCGCATAGTGCGCACTCTTCCTTTGCGCTGTCGAGTGTCCCTTTGGGACTGATTATCCTATATCCGGCCGCTTCTGCAAATGCAGCAGCTTTTGGATAACCAAAATGTCCTGTACTATGATGTAAGATGTCTATATCTATTGGTCTACGTTTGCCTGTCTTGCTGGGATACTTGACGTACAATACTGCTTCGCTACGTCTATCCTTATTGCTATCTTTGCTATCTGTGGCTGTGCTGTGATTTGAAGTGCTCCTATCACTATCTCTATTTTTTCTGTTTTTGGGGCTTCCCTCCCCATTCACCCCAACATGCTTTCCGTCTTGGGCACACCGAATGGGACAAAACGCTGATTGATGCGCAGCGGTTTATCGTTTTTAGTGTCCCATCTGTATAGCAAAGACTTTGAGAGTCTCCCCCTGACAAGTATGTCGCTAGTCTCTATCTTAAGGGGCTTTTTGAGAATGAACATCTCTGATGGAGGATAGCACGGTGGTGATAATGATCCATGGGACCGGTGGGGGCGATGTTGATGGGCATTGAGGGGTCAAAATAAGCTGCTTTGGCTATAACGTGAGGTTTTGCGTGTCCATCTACTCTAGCCATTTGCATCATGCCTGCCTTTTTGAGCTCTCTCTCTGCATTGCCTGTCTTAAACTTCACTGGTTTAACATGAGTCATATTTGTCATAACAGATTCATCACGACAAATGTATTGGGACGCACCACTGTCTTGGTAGGTGTGATTGGGTCTGGGCTTCTCTCTTTCACTAAATAACACCATGGCTTTGTCTGATGTTGTTTCTTTCTCTCCTTTCTTTGCTTTGCGTCCCTCTGTAACTGAATCATCTCCACTCTCACTATCGTCTTCTTCTTCTTGTTCATTCTCTTCATCTTCGTCTTCTTCTACATGCTCTATTTCTTCTTCTGGTGATGACATTTCTAATGCTCTCAACAGTCTTATCTCGTCTGAGTTCTTCTCCCAGTCACTGTCGTCATGCATCAGTTCTTCTTCGTCTTCTTCTACATGCTCTATTTCTTCTTCTGGTGATGACATTTCTAATGCTCTCAACAGTCTTATCTCGTCTGAGTTCTTCTCCCAGTCACTGTCGTCATGCATCAGTTCTTCTTCGTCTTCTTCTTCTTGTGGTGCACCTTTGTCTACTTCCTTCTTTTGTTCTACCCTAGCTGTCTGATTGCTGAGTGGTGGGGTAGTGAAAAGAATGCGTTCTGTGGGAACATTTGGTTGTAGTGAGCTGGATACACCAGGCAAACGTGCTCTCTCTTGTGGGGTGGAATGCGTAAGTATAGGGTCCCTTTCTACACTGTAGGGGCTAGTGCGTACGACTCTGTGCTTTGCATACACTCCCTCTACCGCATTCATAATATCTGTGAGAAAGTCGTCTTTTTGCTCATCTGCCATCCACACTGCCTCCTTATTTTCTGTCCATTCACATCCTTGTGTCATTACTTCTGCTATTAAGTGCTGTAAGGTGTGAAAATTGATGGGTGAAATGTGTGGATTGGGGCGTGCTTGGTCGTCAACTACTACTAGACCTGCCTGTCTGAATGCAGTGCTAGTGAGATAGTGACCACCTGGAGTGAGTTGTTGAACGTAAGCGGATGATTGTGCTGTGGTGACAGAGGTAGTACAAGACCTTTCAGGAATAGGACATACTGGGATGTTACTTTCTGGTATTGGTCTGTCATCGTGTCTGTCTTCGCACTCGTCTCTCTGTCTGTTCTGTCGGTTCTGACTTTTCTGATCTGAGGTGGGGACCAAACCGATTTTTTGCGCGCACTGTAGCGTAATCGCATTCAATTCTGCTGACGGCGCGATTTTGAAACTCGTGCAACTGTTCCGGCGGGTAATAGACCCATGCTTGATTCAGCATTGTATACCCTTGTACGTTTCCATACTTTTGTAGGTACAGTTCTGCTGTCTGTTCTAAGCCTTTCTGGTCTGGGTAGTTCCCGCATTTTGCAGGTCTTGCTTCTCCGGTCTATCAAGGTCTATGAAAGGGAAGAAAGGGTCTTGGTGTGCGTGATAGCCACAGAATTTCGAGAATTCGAACCGTTTCCACATCATTTTGGGTGATCCGAAAAATTTATGGTCGCGAGTAATCCCGCACTGTTCACCGCGTGTATTTCTCCCTTGACATCGTAGGTTACCTCTAACATTGGTCTCCTTTCTGACTAACTGTTTCTGTTTGCTAGATAGATTATAGCCAGGCTGTAGCTTGGAATAGATGGGATGTGGTGGTGGTTCGCAACGACCTGTACGTTCCGTTAGAGACTAGGTACTTTGAGGAGAGGTTGTGCGTGTAGTGATAGACTCTGTTTCGTCTTTCTCTCTCTTGCTTCGAACTCTCTGTTCTCCTGTCTCCTGTTTGTCCTTTCGTGAGTGAGTCGTGAGCAGCTTGTCCTGTGTCGTTGTTGTCTGTCGTTTGCTGTCTGTGCGTTGTTGTCTACTCTGTCGACTGCTCTGCTGCTGACTGCTGTTCTGAGACTGTCTTTCTTGCTGACTGCTAGTCTGTGACTGCCCTGTCTGTGACTGTCTGCTCTGCTGTCTGCCTGTCTGTGACGGTCTTTCTTGCTGACTGCTAGTATGTGACTGCCTTGTCTGCGACTGTCTAGGCTGAGACTGTCTGTGATGTGACTGTGTGCTTTGCTGACTGGTGTTTTGTGTCTGCGTGAACTGCTTCTGTTCTGTGTTGTTGCTAGCCTGTCTGGCTGACTGTCTTCTAGTTCTAGGCCTATCTTCCTCTTCTGTCTCCTGTCCTCCTCCACGTAAAACAAACACAGACTGACTCTCTTCCTCCTCTTCTTCGCTAGGCTCGTCTTGTTGTTCTGTGTTGTCTTCTTCTTGTGTGAGTTCATTGTCTTGTTCGTCTGAGGCTTGCTCAGCTACTGCGACAGTAGTTCTAGGGGACTTCTTGGAAGGTTTAGTGCCCGAAAACCTTTTAGACTTAAACCGGGGGCAATCCTTACGGGGGTGTTTCTTGCCTTTCTTGCATTCACCTTTTACGCAAGGCTTGCTGCAGTCTTTGGCTAAGTGCCCGGGGGAATTGCAGTTGAAGCAACGTTGTGCTTCGTCGTCCGTTTGTTGAGTCACAAATGACTTCTCAAAAGTCTTACGTTCTTCTTTAGTTTTCTCAGGGGTTTCGCCTGCCTTAAGGGTCTTTCGCTGAGAGTTCTATTTTAATTTATACTTAACCCAGATTTTTCTCAGCATATCTTCCACTTGGGAGTGGGAAGTGATTCCCTTATTTTCGAATTGGATCATTAGGGCGTCGAGCCCTCCCAATGCTGGGTGATACGAGAGCTTGTGCAAGAGGTTTGCAGTGAAAAATTCTCTAGGGATTTTCCCACCGTAGTCTCTTTGAATCTGAAGCTCAGAGAGTCGGTTCTCATCAAGCCAATAGCCTATGTCTCCCTTGGGGCTGGCAAAGATATATTTTTGCCATCTTAGAATCATATCGAGGAGTGATTTGCCGCCATACTTCTTTTCGACCAAAACCAACATGCCGATAGGATTTCTATTTTCTACACTCATGCACATCGGGTGCTTTAAATGCAACTGAGAGATAGAGTCCTAATATTTGCATACGCTGTGCGTATTGTTTGTCAGCTTTTTTTCTTTTGGAGGATGCTCTCTTTTTCCTTGTTTGGGCTCTTTTGGCTTTGCTTTCTTCTTCCAGCTGTTCCTTTGCCAGTAGAAGGAGAGAGGCTTTGCCTTTTTGAGAGGATGAATCTTTTCCTTGTTTGGGCTTTTCTCTCTCTTTCTGGGGTTCCGGTTCTGATTCGTCCTCCGAGGACTCGTCAAACCATTCTTCCGCGTTACGCATGCGCACAGGGTCGTATGGAAATTTCGCATCTGCTTTATCTGGCTCCTCTAGCGTTGAGGCAACCATGTCTCCCATTTCTGCGCTCTATCACCGTAAGTGAATGATTGAAATTGGAACCGCCATTCCTGGTAAAGTCGTTGGCTTGGTTTGAGCGTGAGTACGCTCGCTAGGTTGAGAAGTTTAGGGGTTTGGGATTTACTCATGAGTGGTTGACAGTCAAGGCTGCATAACCGATAAAAGCCGTATTGAACGAATGAACTTAAGTCTGAACTTAGTGACCGAAAACGAATTGCGATGCAGAGGCGTGTCACGGAGATGAATCCGGTAACACTGATAACCTACTAATCAATTGACGGATAGTTCGTGAGAACAGTAATTCCGGCAGATTGATTACCGGTGAGTATTTAATCCCTTCGGTACTTCCCACCAATACGAACGGAACTTTACTGAATATACAATCAATATACACTTTACGCTATCGACGTGACACGTCACTACTATTAGATTATGGTCGACGTAATGAATGACTGTTAACTTACTTTCTAGAAATAATTCCTACGTCATTGATTATCCATGAATAGTAAAATGGTAATCGTCGTTAATAATTAAAAAGGCAAGTACTGTCGGACCATTCTGATATAAGTAAAATGGAAAAACGTTAAATATCTAATTACAAAATGAAAGCGGATACAACGGGCAATCGTAGAACGCGCAAGTTCCATTGATCGCCATGTGCGCACAATACTTAAGTGGCCTGTCGTTGCCAAGGTTGGAGTTGACCTTGGCCTTCTTCGGTGTATTCTGCTGCTGTGCCCACGCCTCGACACTTCGCTTCTTGTTCACCGGCTGTCCTACTTGAGGATAAAAATCTATGTTGGGGCATTCCATTTCTTTCTTACCCTCAACGAAATCCGAGTTGACCGGGACGAGATCCGGCAGGTCAGCTAGGTCATCACTCCGTTCGATAGCCATGCCGATCCACGCATCATCAATGTCGTCGGCGGTTGTTGTCTTCGTCTCCGCCACGTTCACGGTCGGCCTGTTCATGAAGCCACGGTTGCGAATTGTACCCCCGTTTGAACGAGTAGCCAATCCTCCACGACGAGGTTGCTGATTGCGGTTGCGGTTGCGTCCACTTGCGCTGAACTTGCTTCGACTGTAAGGAAGACCTTTGACCTTGCACTCCGATCCGGTATGTGTCCCGGACAAAGTCTGGCGATCCTCGTTGACGCGCCATGACCTCGTCAATGATTTCCTCTACGGGTTTTTGGTCCCGTGGGTCATCCGGGTACTCTAGTATGGAGTCCGGGTCTTCAACCTCGTCCTTAGCGTCCCGGCCTGGGTATCGCGTTGAGGATTGAGTGTCCCAAGAGGCGAACTCCTGTAGGTCTGTGATCACCTCGGCATATTGTTTCGCCGCGGTCTTATGGTAGAAGCCGGGGAAGATTTGGAATGCCGTTTCGGGTCATGAGCTTGGTACGGTATGACAATCCGTCCTTGACGGACCCTAAGCGAAAAGCAACGAGGAGTTTGGGCTGTCGGCTGGGTATCGAAATAGGATCGTCGATGACCCGATCCAAGACATCTCTCCACATAACGGTGGGATGAATAGGAACAATGATCGTGATGTCTTCGCCCCGATCCAGGCGGTCAGCTAATATTTTGGGCACCGCCGTTAAGCTGTCCGGCTGCATTGGGATTCAACCCTACCATTGCTTGAGCTTTAGCATGACGTCGTCGTCCTCCGTCAGCCTTTTGGAAGCATGATATACTAGGCTCGTCTTGACCCGTACATATTGGTGTACCCCCTTGTTCAGTTGACCCGACTAGTCGAAGCCATGCCAAGAGTCTTCCTGACGATTTAGGAGTAGGATCTGTGCCACCCTCTTGGCTGCGAGCTCTTCAAAATCCTTCATGGGTCGGGCGGCTTATCCTCCGACTCCGGGATGTACACATTGGTATACACCCAGGCCGTACCCTGTGGGGAAGGACGAGATTGCTCGGTGAGGTGTCCATCATAAGGTAATGGAGGGGCCGCGATGGTGCCTGGGAAGTCCGGGACTATCAAGAAGTACGGTGTAAGACATTCTAGATGGGAATTCGACTGTCAACGGTACGCGTCCTATTATCGCGCTCCGTTCGTCGTTGGCACCCCGGATGAATACGAGTGGGCCTGTCTTAGTAAAGTCGAACAGACGTCCATATTTGTCTATGAAACATTTGCCAGCGAACGATATTTGAGCCATGCTATCGTTGCCTGTATCGAGGTAGCCATTGAGTTCCTTCCAGTATAGTCTGGTGTAACTCATATCCCGTGCCTCGCTGGCGGGAGGTCTATTGGTTCGGCTCGAGTTGCCAAGGCCTGCTTCAACTCCGTCTCGGCAAACTGTCGCGCCTGTGTCCGCGCCGTTGCTCCGAGTTGGTCAGAGTTGTGCAGTGGGGCGAGCCTCATTTGGCATATTACCGCCGGGGCGATGGCCTTGTCGCCATCTACGGTGGCAGGACCATGGTGGTTGCCTCTTGGAAAGGTGAAGGGGTGTAATCGACCGGCACCGATGGGATAGCCATGTCGTCGTTACGTGGTATGCTTGGGTGATTGATAGCTGATCTGATGACTGTGCCCCTCGTCAAGCTAACATTCCGGCCCAATAATGTTGACCGTGTAGGTGTGCCCTGAGAGTGTGCCCCTGCATACGTTTTACTTACCTTGTTCACAAAAGGAGCGGGTTTTGCTACCTGCCGGACGCTAGTAGGTCTCGGAGGGGCTTATTGGATGCCCCCCCCTCCCCTCCATCACATGGGCTGGGTGTGATCGTGCCAGGATCAGCGGCAGGCGTCGCCTTTGCGACGGTGTCTTCGGGTAAGGGATTGGGCAAACCAACCTCTATGATAAGGTCAGCGACCGTGGCCGGCTCGTTCGGCACACGCTCCCGACGGTTGTCGCTACCCATCACTATATCCTTATCCCTCGTCTCAACGCTATCTTCTATCGGTGAGGTCGTAGCCCCTATCGGACTGTACATAGCGTCGCCCTGAGATGGGGCTTGAGCCGGGGGAGAAAGAGTCTGAACCAGTGGGCCCGGTTGCTCTGTGTATACCCCCATAGTGGGCGGCTCCGGATCCGGCTGGCAAGCAATGCGCGGAGTCACTATCTCACTTAGGAGGACGCTGGGCGTTCCCAAGGGCAGATCTACGCGTACCGCTGGCATGGATGTCGATGAGAAAGGCGTTATTGGCAGTCTTGCCATTACGGGGCTTGCCTCGTTCGCCTTTTAATAACACAGTGGCTGGTGTAGACTTCTCACTCTGCTTCTTTGTCTTACTAAGCTCTGATGCCTGCATCAACTCTTGCATTCTCTCGCAAAGACCGTTATAATCAGGCTTCTCCGCGTCCGGATTGCAGCTCCGCCAGCGTCCCCTAAAACAGGATGTACTGTTTCAACTGCCGGAAAGACCATTTACTTAAGGACTGTCGTGTGCGTTGCCTTAGGCCGGAGTGTGCTAACAAGCCGACCTAAAGGCCCAATTCTTGAAAAACAAAACGTTGTTCGGCCCACTTGTCGCCGGTGGCGTGACCCATGCTGCTGCAAGGATAGAACGACAGGTCGGACAGACCATGCTCCACCTCAAAGGATCACGCCTCAGTTACAAGGAGGAACAGATCTGTGAGGAAATTGTGCAGGACATATTAGCCAAGCGACTGATCGAGCCGTCGTGGTCGGAACTCCGATCGCCGGTCAGACTGGCTCCAAATCCGGATGGCAAACAACGCTTGTGCATCAACTATACCAGGCTGAACAAAGATCATTAAAAGCATCGAGGCCCCTATCCCTCGAATGCAAGATGGTCTTAATAAGCTTCGGCAGGCCAAATATTTTACCAAGCTCGACCTAAAGAACGGCTTCTGGAATATACCGCTCGAAGCGGAAAGCCGTCCGTTGACTGCCTTCGCTGTCGGAGGGAGACTGTAGCAATGGACAGTCCTCCCAATGGGACTGAAGACGACCCTGGCGATATTTCAGAACTGTATGAATCAGGCTCTATCGGACCCGAAATATGGGGACGCACAAATCATAGAGACCTACGGTCACACGAACCAGTATAGCTTCTGCTATATTGACAGACACACCCGTCGACTAAATGGTGGTTGAAATCAGCTTGGAAGCGAGAAGACAATCTGGTACGTCAACAACTCGCACAATTTCAAAGTAGAGCCACAACGACGCGACGTTCTTTGAGTTACAACATCCACGCCGCCCCAAAGGACTAGTCCTTTTTGCCTCACTTTGCCTAGGCAAACTTGAGGCAAAGTAGAGGCAAAATAATACTTGTTTCATGTGTATATTTTCATTATTTATGTAAATAAACATGTTTTAATTAGTAACAAATGATTTTACATGTGTTTTCAAGTTGGTATGATCACTGAAGAGGCAAAAATAGCATGAATTGTGAGGCAAAATATTTGCCCCTTATTTGCCTCTTATTTGCCTACTTTTTGCATGGATTTTCACGTAATATTTAAGGAAATAATTTATTTTAATGATAAATTAATTTAATTAGATATATTTTCACACCCCACACCAGAAACGCATGGTATCTGGTGGCGGCAGCCGACTCGATTTTGCCGCCAGTGCAGAGTGAGGCGAATTGATAAAAGAGTGAGGCAAATTCCAGCAAGTTTTATGCTTGTTTTTTTTGTATTTTATTGATAATTGAACGTTACTAAATATGTTACGATAGTAGGATATTTATTGAGTAAATATCTGTTTACTAACGATATGAAGACTGAGGAATACCTAAAGTAGGGACTCCGTAATCTCCAGACCAAGAATAACCGACAGACCGGAACGGTAAGTATTGCCATTATATTCCGGGTGGGCCGGCATAAACCCTTCTCCCCCCCGAGCGCGCTCACCCCGTATGCGCGCGAGAAGTCCAACTTACGCCTCAGCCGAACCCAACCTCGGAAAAGAATGCAAATACGAATCCGTGTGACGGTCGTCGCTTTTGATGTTAATATTCCAAATAAGTGATACCGCCAGTTGGTCCATAAGCCAACATTCGCCCATACCTTATCCGTCCTCCGATAATCCACCACCCTGAAAATCAACTCTCCAAGTGTGGACCGATTCCGAAAAAAGTCACATTTCCTTATCCCGTTACCTTACCCCTCAACACCGGCAGCTAGTCACTCATCGTGCCCCCGACCTAGTGTCGGTCTATTCTATCCCCGATGAGCCCGTCTTGTGAAAGGAGTGGTGACTACTGTAGAATAGTCAAAGCCGCTTCTCCTTTCCATCCGTTTCCCTTAGAACTCGAAATCCTCCATTTCCCCGAAAGATGTTGATACGATGCTTGCCATCTTGATCCCCCGCGCCATCTCGCCTCCTCTTCGCGACCCGAATCCTTCCACTTGACTAGTCCATGTGGATCCCGCCACTTGAATCCCTCCATGTGAATCTCGCCACTTGAGCTCCGCCACTTGAATCCCTCCATGTGAATCTCGCCACTTGAGCTCCGCCACTTGAATCTCGCCACTTGAATCTCGCCACTTGAACTCCGCCACTTTAATCCCGGTGTCTTTCCTCTTGTCCTCAAGGCCGTATTGTACCGTGTTACCTGAAATCCCGTTTGAAAACCGCCGCGTGATATACTATCTTCGGCTTTTAATAGCCCCAAAAAGCCCTCGTGCCCGTTCTAGTCCCGGTCGCCCAGCCCAGGAGAAACGTAAGCAGGGAAAGGTTCCCCGGACCTTAGTTGCCCCCACCAAGGCCCCCCTAGCACTGTAACGCCATGCTTGGAACGATTCCGAGAGCCAATCCCGACAACCATCCCCCTATTCTATCTCTCTTCATTATTATCCCTTCTCCCCCCAAAGTTTCAAAGTTCCTCTTTGATGCCGCTTGTTGCCTCCCCTTTTGACATGTCTCGGCTCTCATGAAGTGAATCCCCATAAGTGCCGCTTGCACCCCCTTTGACATGTCGTAGCCCTCATGAAGAGAATCCCCATAAGTGCCGTTTGCCCCCCCTTAGCCCGTGTGCCACAGTCATCTTATAGTCCTCTGATCGTCAATCTCGTCTACTCATCTTTCTCATATCATCTTTCTGCTATCCCTCGCCCCCTCCCCTCTCCCTACTCTATCCAACTGTCCTTGCATCCCTCAACCCCCACCCTCTCTATTCTATCCGTCCTATATATTATCCCTATACTCTATCCCCTATCTTCCTCCCTTGTCCCCCCTTCCTTCCTCTCTGCCTACCACTGGAATTATAAAATCAGTCTTATTCTCATTCTCAGCCCGCATGTTCCCTTATCCCGTAAATTGTCATGTCCGCGTTAGTATGCCCGTGCTCATCACTCGTCATAGAGTGGGAAAGATTATGGTTGCCGAGCATTCCGCTTCCTCGATCTTCAACAGCCTAAAAGGCATAGGACATATATTGTTTGTTATTCCCCGATATATCCGCATGGGATTGTAATATAGTGATATTCCGTTATATCCCGTATGTCTGAAAGTTGCAAAGTCTTAGACGGGTGTATCCCGTGTAGGCGCATAGGCCATATTGAGAGTGTAAAATGGAATTTTGTTCCAATATATATTGTATAGGCGCATAGGCCGTATTAGAATTGTCAAATGAAGATTATTCCGATATATCCCGTAAAGGCGCATAAGGCCATAAGACAAAATGTAATAATGACGGTTAGTCATGAAATTGATAAATCCGAGACATATACCTCATAGCATTGTCGTTCGGGACGCTAGCCCTGTATTGTACCTATAAAGGTATAAGTATACCGCCCCCCTCAGTCTTATTATTGGTCACCCGCTTATATTCACCCCCTTTTTGTTATAAATATTCCCCTAAGTCACCCCAAATATCATAGATCCTCATCACCCGATATCCCAAATAATCCCGAATCACCCCGCTATCCCGTATATCCCCAATCACCCGCTATCCCGTATAATCCCAATCACCCGATATCCCGTATATCCCCAATCACCCGATATCCCGCATATCCCCAATCACCCGATATCCCGCTTCGTCATCTTCATCTTATTATTAAACTATGTATATATATATGTATCTTTCATCATCATTCTCTCACTTTCTCCTTTTCTCTCTTCTCATCACCCCCATCCGTGTCACCCCCTGTTCCGTGTCCGAGCTTTGGTCGAGCGATCACCCGCATTAGGCCGCTTCTTACCTCTGGACATCGTCTTGGCCGGTGGTGCCCCGACAACCTCGAAAGGCAAACCCGCTGCCCCAATTTCATCCCATATGTGAGCCGGTATTCGGCGTTCCGCTGTCATGTCAAATGGTATGTTCAGCACCAACCGGGGTCTGGTGTATGGTGTATGGCACATGATCCTCATCATCTAACTTAATAGATGCATCCCATGTCTCCCGCTTCTTTCTCGTCTTTTCCAGATAAACTGGATCAAATCTGCTCGTCTTTTCGTCTTCTATCTCATCACTACTTCTCCAAAATTGCATCACTGGGGTTATACCCGCACCCGCTTTATGTCTTGACGTCCCCCCCAAACTTAGTATCCGCATGACGTAAAAGTTATCCATCGTATCATCGCTCACCTCTTTTTCCGCGGGCTGCATCAAGTAAAACTTTCCCGTTTTCCACTCTATCTTGTCAACCTCTGCCGGCTGGCTCACCCAATAGCCCCTTGTGTTCTTGAACTCTATTATTTCCTCTGGTGCCTTCGGTTTTGTCGGTCTTCCCCGCCCTCTCTTTTGTATCCCCTCCGTTGGATCCTTCTTTCTTTCTGTCTTCTCGTTCTCCCTCCTCTTCATCTCACCCGGTGCCTCTCTCCTACTTTCTGCCCTCTGTTTCGCCTCCGCCTTCTTTTCTTTCAGTACCGCCCGCTCGTGAGATCCCGATTCCAACTCGGTAATGGCCTCCTGCAACCTCCTCTTTTCTTCCGGGTCTTGTTCAAAAGTGAGTTGTTCCCGTAGCCTCGCTATTTCCTCTGTCCTCTGACCGTGTTAGAAGAGGCCGCGGGTTTCCGAATTGATCCTGTGTACGTTTCAGGGCATCCTTCTCCGTTTCGTAATCCAAGAGAAAAGGTGAGAACTTGACCAATCTTCTCACGTGGACGATCTGTTCCTTCTTCGTCTGTTGATGCCTTATCTTGTAATTGTAAGCCGCTGTTTGTTTCATGATCTGATATGACCCCTGCCACTTTTCGTATAGTTTTGTTGAAACTCCCACCGGAACATTCGGGCAGTATAACAACACCGTATCCCCCTCGTTGAATTCGACCTGCTTGAATTTCCGTTGCCCCTTCTCATCCTCTTCCCTCATCGCCGCCTCCCTATGTTTGATCACTATCTGTTCCGCTTCCGCGATCGCCCTCTATCTTACCGCCATCAGCTCCATCGGCCGGTATAATGCCTTCTGTGTCATCACATCCTGTGGTGTTGTCAGAACCTTACCAAACACCATCTGGTGCGGGCATAGCCGCGCTTTACCCCCTAACGAAGAAGAACCCAGATTGTTCACTGCAAACGTGAACGCCGGCAGTACCTCAGGCCATTTAGTTTGCCCCTTCTGACAATAAATCTTCAAGGACGCCTTCAACGTGCGATGCATCCTTTCTATTTTCCCGTTGGCCATAGGATTGTATGCCGTCACGTAATCCCACTGGAATCCGTAATACGCATTAAGTTCGTTGGACACCCAGTTAACGAAAGAGCTTCCTCTATCCGATATGATCTTCCTCGGGACCCCAATCCTGCTAAAAACGTTATCAATCAACGCCTTTGCTGTCGTCTCCTTGGTGTCGTCCGCCGTGGGGACCGCTATGACGTAGTTAGAGGCCCGATCGATAATCGTGAGAATGTACTTGAACCGACCCTCGCCCGCCTCGGGTAATGGCCCCACGTAATCGATGTGTATCGTGTCGAATATATCCCGTGTCATGTCGAACTGTCCCAGTAATCCCTTGTTTGCGTCATACGTCTGTTTTGCCCTCTGACAGTATCCGCACCCCGACACAAAACTCTTTATATCCTTATCCATTGTATCCCAATAAAACCTCCGAGTCATGGACCACTTCATCCTGTCCAACCCCGGATGGCTTTGCAGAGGACACTGATGTGCCCCAATCAACATCGCGTGTCGTAATTCCTTAGGCACCCATACCACCCAACGTTCCGGGTCCTCCCGATTCTTTCCCTTGTTCCCGAAGTACCAAATCAGCCCGTCTGAGAATGCAAATTTCTCCTTCAACCTCTGAAAAAATTCCGTGTCCGCCGAGACCTCGGTAGGGTTTGTCACGTGCGCAATGAACTTCTTCCACTCCTCACTCTCTTTTGTCAGATGTCGGAACATGGGTATTGACGCAAACTTAATCTCCGTCTTGTTTTCCAGTTCCATAGCCAACCGACTGGGGTGTGTCTTCGCCAGTCTCAACTCAGGCCGTGTTTCTTTCTGCACCTCACCCGTTTCCTCCTTGGCCGGAATCAAGATATTGCCGACATATGGCATGGTTCGCCACGGAAAAGGTTTCTCATCCACCACTTCCCCCTCTCCTTGTTCCCCTTGTATCGCCTCTTTCCACATTTCCTCTTCGTGTCCTCGTCTCGCATCCTCCAGTCCATGTTGTTCACAACAATCCACCGGCTTTATTTGAGCCGCCTCGTAATACTGTACATCATCCCGTTTCGTGTTCTCCCCCCACTTATATATCTCCGCCACCTCCCTCACTTCTTGTTCCCCTTGTATCGCCTCTTTCCACATTTCCTCTTCGTATCCTCGTCTCGCATCCTCCAGTCCATGTTGTTCACAACAATCCACCGGCTTTATGCGAGCCGCCTCGTAATACTGTACATCATCCCGTTTCGTGTTCTCCCCCCACTTATATATCTCCGCCACCTCCCTCACATAATCCATCCCATTTATAGGCTTCCTGTCGCCAAAATCAGGCTTTTGTTCCTCTTCCTCAAGATCCATCTTGCCCAACACTGTCATCACCGCCGCCGCCGTCTTGAAACGGAATCTGGTCAAATTCATACCATCCGTCTTATCCGCGTCATATACCGGGTTCAAAGCAAAGACACCTGGTATATTCTGGCTTGGTTTGGTGCTCTTCTTTTCTGACCCCGACCCCGTCGTCTGGTCTTTGTCTATCCCCTCCGCTTTCGATCCCCCTCCGCGGGATTGGTAATCCGCCAGATAGTTATCCTTTCCCGCTATGAACTCGATCTTGAAGTCGTATTCCGAAAGTTCCAGTTGCCACCTGGCTAATCTCCCCGTGTGATCCTGTGACATCAGCCACTGCAAGTTATTGTGATCCGACCGTACCGTCGTCCCTTTTGCCCCCCATAGATAATCCCGCAGCTCTTTGAAGCCCCACACTATTGCCAATGCCTCCCGTTGCCTTGTGCAGTACTGTTGTTCCGGGTTCGTCATCCTCCGACTCAAAAACATCACCGGCCGCATTCGTCCCTCATCATCCTGCTGCTGTAACACCCCCCCTATCGCATATGCCGATGCGTCCGTATCTAGGGTGAAACTCCGATTGAAGTTGGGGAGCTGCAGCACTGTGCCCCCTTCTGTCCATGGGTCCCGCAGTATATGTTGCCGCAACTGCCTGACCGCTTCTTTGACCTCCTGTGGCCAGTCATCCCTTTGGCCAACCTTCCCATCTTTCATAAATCTCCGTATTGGTTCCGCAATGGTGGCAAACCTGGGTATGAATTCCCTGTAGTATTGTGCCAACGATACAAATGAATGTAAATCCGACTTCGTCTTAGGTTCCGGCAAGCTGTTCACTTCATCCCGCTTCTTTTTCGCAATCGTGCATTGCCCGTTCTCGATGTCATATCCCAAATATTGGATCCGCTTCTGTAGGAAATGACGCTTCTTTGCGTTAAGCCTGAATCCGAACGCCTTAACCCGTCTCATGATATCCGCTAAATGGTGTATGTGTTCCTCCACCGAATTCGAGAAAATGAAAACATCATCCAGGTATGCGAATGCGTACCATGTTGTGTCCCCGTATTTTTCCGTAAATTCCGCATTCCGAAAGTTGGCGCCCAACATCTTAGTCATCGCCTGTTGAAAGATACCCGGTGGTACCGTCAATCCCATAGGTAGCACCTTCCACACATAGGTCGTCATCCCCACCATGAAAGCTGTGAGGTATCGACTCTCCTCCACCAACGGAATTTGCCAAAACCCGCTCTTCAAGTCCAAAGTGGAATATACCTTTGCCCTCTGAAGCACCTCTATCCCCTGCCTCACATCCGGGACTGGTGTCTTGATCTTCTTGATGATCTCGTTTATCCGCCAGTAATTGATGCACATCCGCAAAGTTCCGTCTGGTTTGGGCGCCATGCGTACCGGAGACGCATGCTCCGATATCCGCGCCTCTATCAACCCTTCTCTAAGAGTTCCGCGGTCATCTCCTTCGCTATCCGATCCTCATGATGACTCAAACGTGAAGACCGTCCTATCCCTGGCACCTCTTGCCCCATTTCACGCTCAAAAACCGCCGTGTGGTTCTTCACCGAACCCCCTTCCAAAGGTCCAAAGACCTGTATATTCGTCTCCATAATTCCCATCGCCGCCGCTTTATCTTCCGCTGTCCCCTCCCATGTTGCCGCCTGTATCTTCAAAGCCTCTCTCGCCTTATCCGTCTCCTCCTTTATCTGTTCCTCTGTTGTCTGTCCCTGTATGTCGTCTACCCCCTCGTCCGTGCCATCTCCATCCAATCCCTCCCTCGACCGATATAGGGTCGGCGTTTTCCGCTCTTGATCCGCGTATCTTGCCAACTGATCTATCATCATCGCATACTGAATGGCATGTGTGCGATGGTATACCCCTGATATGTGTATGAATGCCTCATCTCGAATCGATGCCAGATCCCGTTCCAAAAGTTCCTCCCTGTACCGCCTAGCTATCTTTCGTTGCCCCAGCCTGCAGGCGATCACCAACTTTTGTGTACGACTCGGTATTGGGATGGGATCCGCTATCAGGAAATCTTCGACATCATACCACCACATCTCCGTCCGTCTACCCACTGGGAAGACGATTGTGAAGTCGCCGTGGGAGAGCCGGTTCTTCAAAGCCTGTTTGATCTGTGACACCGAATCCGCCATTATAGGTGCGCTCCCCCATTTTTCCTTCAGGAAATCCACAATCTCCGTTTTAGCCTGACTGGGCTTGCTCACATTGCACACCACGTATTGAGCCATCGGGAGCATCCGCTCATCCATTTCCTTGTGTTGGGCCCCCAAATTCCGTCCATGTTTCGGGAATCCATCTGAGGCCAACTCGTTCTGCCTCCGAAAGTGATCAATTCTTTCGTCAATGAAAGCGACTATCTTTTCCCTCGTCAGCTCGTCCTCCGACTCGCTTTCCTCCGATTCCTCTTCCCACTCTCCTACCGCAAATGCCACCTGTTTAGTCTCTTTCCCCTCCTCCTCCTCACCCAGTTCTATTTCCGCGGTCGTGAAATCACTCGCCGTCCATGCCCCTGGTATTCCCCCTTGATCGTTCTCCGGGTCGTACTCCACAAACGGGTACACTGGCGCATGTTCTCCTTTGCCGTATCGCACCTCCTGTCTTCCACAGTCGATCCAGGCATTCATGCGCCTTAGTGCATCCAGGCTCCATAACAGCCCTCCAGTGTAGGCTGGGACTACCCAAAACCTGTGAGTGTATGTATCCCAGCACGAATGTGAACATGATCGTTCCCGTAAAAGCTGTTTTGCCCGAAACCCCTTTGACCCATCCGCGTGTATATCGGAACTTCTGTTTGAACCATGTGTTCGTCGTGGAAGTGTTGTCCCAACACACTAATAGCCGCCATTGTGTCGTTACCGATCGCCACTTCTTGCCCCAACGCCTTCAGTAGAACCCGAGTATAGGCCAATGGGAGATTTGATCTTTTAGTATGATTAATTATAACTTGTCGTCTTGCTCTCTGTTCCTCATCCCGTCTATTAACTTTCCAATGAGTCGCCAGCAACCGCCTATCCCGTTCCTTCTCTCTCTCTCTTTCCTCTTGCCGTCTCTTTCATTCTTTTTCTTCCTGTTCCCCTTTCTTTTCTTCGTTCTCTTTCCTTTCACTCTCCTTATCCTTATCCGTTTTCCTTTCCTCATCCCCTTTCTGTGTCTCACCCGTCCGCTTGCATGCTCGCCCCTCTGCCTTCTGCCGTTTTGCATGCTGTCTCTCCTTTTCCTCTGTTAAGTCCCCCCCTCTATTCCTTTTGCCGCTTAATATCTCAGGTCTATGTATTCCCGATACTTGCTGTCCACTTGAGGGCTTTCGTATCCCCATATCCCGCTCGCCCTTGTCCGTCGTTGTTCCCGTCGTGTTCCTGTCATACACAAATTTCCCATCACTGCCATCCCTTCCCCTTCCGCTATTTCCCGTCTCACCTGGCGTCCGCACCGCCAACACTTGGACGTCGTCATCGCTGCTATGCCTGCGCGGAGGCGCTCCCTGTTCCCGCCGAGGCTGCTCCTGTTCATAAATCCCATGTGTTTCATTGTGTTCCTTTTCCATATCCTCGACTGATTGTTCCTTACCCGGTACTGGTCCCGTGCCCTCGGGCTGCCCCTGTCGTTCCTGCGTGCCCGCTCCAGCCCCTGCAATCAACCCCTGTCGATCCGGATGCACATGTGGCAAATGAGGATGTAATGATCCGCGTGTACCCCCCTTTCCTTTCTGATCCTCCTGCCACCCGTAAATTTGAGGCTGTACCTGTGGTCCCATTCCCGGTCGAGGCTCTTCCGCCGAATTCCGATTCCCCCCGCGGTATCCCCCTCGTTGGCCTCCTCTTCCTCTTCCTCCTCGTCCCCGAAAGCCTCCTCGTCGGTCACCCCGCTGATCCCGTTCCTGATATTTAGGCCTCATCTCCGCCGCCCGTTGATAATAGCCTAAATCTTTCCGTACCCAGTTCTTCTTGGCCACGTTCTTATCGTTGTATTTCCTCAGCTCTTCCAATTCCCCCTGAGGGAACATACCCTCCAATCCGCCCAGTTGCCACATTCCATGTCGAATAGCCTCTTTCAGTTCCCAGTATGCCTCGTTCCTCTGCGCGTCCGTACATCGCCCCAAATGATCGTGCCACATATCTTGAGTATGGTGAACCCGACAATCGCCCTTTATTTTCAGCCAGTGCATAGCTATCGCCGTATAGCAAGAGTCCTGATGCCAGTTCCGTGCCCGAATTGCCCTCCTCGCATACTTCGGGAAACCCGGGATTAACTCGTTATCCGGTGGATATCGCGGCTGTCCCTGTACCAGCTCCGTATTTGGCATCGTATCCTGATGAAATTTCTCGTCGAACTTGACCAGTGATCCGCCCTGTGATGCCTGATCCGTGTGGAATATCGGTTGTGCCCTTGAAAAGCCCGTCTCCTTGTACCTCCCATCCCGATGTTGGTATGGCTTGTACGCTCGTTGAGCCCGGTCTCCTCCCCCTTGTGTGAATCAGCGAAACTGATTTGCTCCTCCCCCTGTACCACCGCTGTAGGGGTGCTGCACCGTGTGCTTCGGTTTCGGCATCTTATCCGTTATCGCTGGGAGTGCTATCACCCGATCTATCAACCCCGCATCTTCCGCACCCAGTTTCCAATTGATTGGATTCTTGTTGAGATCCCGCTTTTGCCAACGTGCCTTGACCTCTGGTTCCACATCCGTTAGCAGTATCACTTGTGTTACTATTTCCGTAACGATCAGCCGTGTTTCCTGATCCCGCCATAACTTGAACAGTACCACCGGGTATATGTCCTTCTTTTCGTGTAAGAGGCTGAGACCCACAATCGTCGTGAAAATTTCCCGTACCGCCACCCGCTTTTCCACCAACTTTTCCGTCGCATCCTTCAACGCCTCGAACTCATCCCCTTCGTCGATAAGTCCCGAAAATCCGTATACCGTCCCAAAGACGTAATGTGCCGCATCGACAATTTGGCTTACCCCCACTCCCCTGTTCTTATCCGTGAACTCCTTCTTGTATTCCTCCTCCCACACCGTCTGTTCAGCCAGCCGTCCGTGTTCTCCCGTTGATCCCGTCAGTGTACCCAATAAGAAACAGATCTGGGCCGCATCATTCCCACACTGTGCCGCCTTGGCCTCCCTCTGGAGTACCACGATGAACGTGCGCAGCCGGTTCATGTACTCGTAACCGTGTGCCCTCGTCGTATCGATCGGCTTATCCCCTCCCATACGGATCAGTTGTGTTGTACGTAGCCGTGTCAATATCCGATCCCGTTGGTCCCTACCCGCAATCCTGCTCCCATCCCCGCTTCGACGTCGTCGTTTGTCCGATTTCTCTCCGCTTCGTGACCTCGATCGTGTCCGCGAGCTTTCCAAACCCGATCTCCGAGAACGTCGACCTCGTCTTTTCTCGTCTTTATCCTTCCGCTTATCTGGTGTAGGTACCGGGGTCGCGTTCATCACATCCATTCTGATCCGTATCCATGTGTACCATCCGTGTATACATCCGTTTAATATGGATAGGCCGAACACCCATTGTCGTAGCTCCCTCCTCTTTGCCTCTTTCTCCGACTCCGCCGCCGCATCCCCCAAAGCCGATGCCGCCGTCATCAACTTACTCAAGGTAGAAGTAGTCTTCTCGATCTTCGTCGTCATATCCGCGTTCGGAGGAAGCATTTATTCCTTCATGGCATCATAGGCTCTGCCGGCCTCTACTCGAATCGCATGTGCGAGACCCGCGGTGTAAGTCTCCAATTGATCCGCCAGTTCCTCTATTGGGTTCCTGGATATTTCCGTGTCCCATGTCGTCTTTGCCTGTGTCAGTCTCTCCGCTGTTTGTTGCATCTCTCTCCTTAAATTCTTTGCCGCCTGGCATAACATCTTGATATCTCCCGTTGTAATTATGTCCCCCTCCTCCAGCATAGGTCTCATGTTGAACTTGAACACTTGCGCCACTGGCACTTTGCCCCGGTAGTATCCCACCCCCACATACAACGCTTCCGCCAAATGTATCAGCGAGATCATCTGCATTCCCGGGCCGCACGAGTGTACCCCCGTCGGCCATACCCAACTCTTCCAATCTTTCACCTCTTTCGCCAGGCCCTTCTCCTCCGCCCTTGTCATCCACACCGTGTAATGTTCCTGAGACAGCTGCTTATATGTCGTCACCCCCACTTCCGGCGTCACTTGCATCATTTCGTAAAACACCTGTGACATCGATGGAGGATTCCGCGCATACTCCGGGTCCGACGGTTGTGGTACCGCTTCCGCTTTAGCCTCATTGTTGCGCATTGGTGTCGGGCATTTCCCCGATGGAGTAAAAGGTATTGGCAGTAGCTTCGGTATTGCCTTCGCTCCGCTATCCGCTTGTTTGTCGTCCGATGCCGCTTCCGCCATGTAAACTAAAGTAGAAATATTTAATAACTTTCCGACCGCTCTTGTATATGTATATCCCCTGTATTCCCCATGATTCCTTTATCCACATCTCCGCCCCTCTCTCTAATATACCCTTCCGTCATTTCTTTTTTATTTATTTTTCCTCCCGTTTTCCCGCTTATAAGGCAATATGTTCTAGTGTCTCCTCATCCAGTCCCTCCATCCACCTGGTCATGTCCGCCACCTCCGTTTCCCGCTGTATAACCCTTTCATTCCTTCTGTCTTCCGCTGTCAATTCTTCCTGCCCTTCTACCACCGCCCTTAGTTGTTCCTCTATGGCCGCCTCGTGTTGTTCTTCTGAAAAATCTTTCTCCTGTTCCTCTTCGTCCCCCCCTCCTTCATCTGTCGTCTCCGCTTCCATATCGAGTCTCTGTTCTTCTTCCCACAGAAACATCGCCTCCTTTTCCGCCGCCGTTTGTCTGTCCATCCATGACATCATATCCTCTACTGCCGATCCTTGTCGTTTCTTTTCCTCCCCCAATCCCCCTTCGTTCACCTCCGACCCCCCACTCGTATCTACCAATGTCTCCGATGGCTCTATGTCAGGTTCATTCAGCCATAGTTCATACTCCCTCCGCAATCCTTCTATCCATGTCTTAGTACTGGGGTCCTCCCATGTCTTGTCCGACTCCCGTGTACACAATTGCTCCTTCCGCTGTCTCCGAATCACCGGTTGAACGAACCTAGCCCAACTATCATCTCCTCTTTCCTTCCACAAATCCATCCATTTCTTCACCGAAGTTGTTGTTCCCCTTATACATGCCCATGCCGCCTGCACCCTTTCATCTGTCCACTGTCCATCCACTTTCACCATGATTGCCATAAAAATATATTGGTCCCTCGCCTGTTCCGTGATTGCCCATAGTTTCCACAATACCGCCCTGTCCGCTTCCCTCCACAAAACTCGTCCTAAATCCCATAACGCTCGTACCGCTCTCCAAAACTGATCGCCCTGAACTCTCTCAGTGTTCAATAACGGGCCCACTTTTCCAACCCCATCTCCTCCATAAACCGTCTCGCCCCCTCCGCCATTTTGAACTCCACTCCCGCCTTCTTGGCCACTCCCGACTTCGCGTTGTATTCCTTCACCCCCAACGACCTCAACAGAAGTTGGTACATCCGTAGTTTGTATTCCTACAAAAGGTACGAGACCCAATTGGACTGTGTCCTGTGCCTTTCCTTCTCTTTCATATTTCCGCCTCTTACACCTCCTTTCTTCCCTTCTTATGCGTTCCTTCTCCGTCTTCGCCTCTTCCTCGTTTCTCAAAAAGGAATCTCCCAGTGCTACTACCGCCAAATATTCCTCCTCCATTCTCTTGACGTATTCCTCCGATTCTCTCCCCTGTTCCTGATCCCCTTTTGCCACATAATACTCGTTTTCCCTTTTCACAATCAAAGGTATCAACTTGGCTCGCCAATCGAATGTTTGTCTTTCCCCCGTCTCCTCACTGTCCTCCTCACTTTTCTTCTTCGCTTTCCTCCCCACCCCCATCCGCTGTCTCTTTTCCCCGTTTACTTCCCTTATCCATACCTAAAGTAGGTAGATATATGTCATTTTCCCCCTTTTGCCCCTATTCTCCCTTCCCCTTGGAGCTTGTATTCCCCTCCTCCTTTCCCCCCGCTGTTCCGCTAGATACCGCGCTCGTCTCACCATATTCATTTCATAGGTGTCATCTTCGATGTTTCCGCTTGCACCATTCTCTGTCGAATCCTTTCTATCTCCTGATGACTGACATCCTGATTCCCCAACCACTCCAATAATTGTTCCCGTAAAGTCTGTACTTCTTTTGTTGCTTCCTTGTTAGGTTTTTCCCCTTCCTCTGCTATATTCTGTTCCCTTTTCCTCTTGTCCTTCCCATATAATTGATCCTCCAAGTATTGTATCCTCCGTGTCATGGCCACACCCAGCAGACCCATTTTCATATTTTCCACATTCACCACCTCCTTTCGTACCCTTTCTACCTCGCTGTGCGGCATACTCCCATCCCTCTCCGTTTCCCGTAAACGCTTTTGCACCGCCTCGAGTTCCTTTGTCGCCTCCGAAACATGTTTGTATATGTCCTTTCCTATTCTTATCACTCCCTCATCCCCTATGTCATCCTCGTCCGTTGAAATTTCCTCCTCCCAAGCTTGTCGCCAATAATCCCCTGGTTCCTCTTTCTTTTCCTCCTTTTCTAGTTTCCTTTTTCTCCACAACTCGTCGCCCATGATACTCCTAAAGTAGGGCATAGGTTATATTCTCCTCCATACCCGTTGTTGTCTAGTCCTCCTTTTTCGCCTTCTTGTTGGGTCTGTCTCCCTCCTCTATCTTTGCTCTTTCCTGTCCCCGTTTTGCCCTCTGTAATTGTAAGTCTAGGTATCGTATCCTTCTTACCATTGCCACACCCAAGAAACACATTTTTGTTTTCTCCTCCTTCTCTATTAGCATTAGCAACCGTTCCTCCTCGCTAAATAGCATACCCTTCTGCTTTTGGTTTGTGTTAAAGTTAGATATTTTATCGTAGTGCTCGTCCCGTTGAATGTTTTAATTCCTGTTATTGTTTGGTCTCCTGTTAGTTTCACACAATTATCATCCAGATATTGCCTATTTACCGCTTCATTCGCATTTTGTGGTGCTCCTAGATTAACAATCCTACTACTATTACAATCTAAGCCAGTAGCATTAAACCACGAAACAATCGTCCCGTCAATAATAAAACTTTTTTTTTTGCAGAAATTTCAAAGTTGTAATACGTATTTGTTTTCATATCCAAACTAGCAATTGAACCGATATTACTTGTAGAATTGAAAACAATGAATGTTCCCTTTGTTGTTGAATGTATTGAATTTCCAGTAATTTCAACACCGCTGCTATATGTCTTAATTCCTGCTATGGTTTGGTTTCCTGTTAGTTTCACATTTTGCCCGTCTTTTGTATCAACATAACTTTTATTTGCTCCATCTGTTGAAGCGGAAGGGTCGGCTAAGTTTGTTATTTTGTTGTTATTCAAACTTAATGTTGTTCCAGTTGCGGTTATAATTAAAGTATTACCTGAATAATATTATAACTCTACATATGAACCAGTTATTTGTATCGGATACTAAGTCGCTGTTGCTGTTTTTTGTGCTGCAATCATTCCTATTTTTGTATCAAAGGCTATGCCAATGCCGTCAAAAGTAGTAGGATTGGACGAACCACTTACTTCTAAAGTTGATGTAAATTTTTTATTCCCTGCTATGGTTTGGTCTCCTGTTAGTTTAACAACCGAAGTATCAAGAACAGAAACATCCACGCCATCAACAAGATTTACATTTTTTATGCTTTGGCTTTTCATATCAATCCCCGCACTCGCATTTATTATACTGCTAAATGTCTTAATACCCGCTATAGTTTGGTCTCCTGCTAGTTTAACCACCGAAGTATCAAGAACAGAAACATCAACACCATCAACCAAATTAACATTTGTTATACTTTGCCCTCCCATATTTAATCCCGCATTTGCCGTTATTAATCCACTCGCTGTTATTGCTTTTGTTGTTAGAACCTGCAGTATCAACCTCCAGAGCGGTGTCCCATGGAACAACATCCCCGATGGTACTCCCAATACCATACAAAATTCTCAAATTATCATTAACTTTCGCGATCGCAAAACTTGAAGTCGCATAACTAGATTCCCATCCGTTAGAATCCATGTAAGCATCAAATGCCATACTTACACTACCATGCCCTAAATTGACTAACGAAAATGTAAGGTAATTGTCTTCTGATGTAATTGCTTGCATATGCGCACCACCAGTAAAATCACCATAATTACCATACAATTCTAAACCACCAGTCGCACCTATTCGTTTTGTTGATCTACCTATGATTATTGGTTTCCCATACCATGTTGATATTTTGTCAATAAACGCTTTAGCTCCTGCTATGGTTTGGTCTCCTGTTAGTTTAACCACCGAGCCATCAAGAACAGAAACATTAATGCCATCAACAAGATTTACATTTGTTATGCTTTGCCCTCCCATATTTAATGTTCCCGTCATATTGAAAATTCCATCTAATCTTAGAAAGGGTGATGTCGTATTTCTCCATTGCCCTGTGCTATAAATAAGCAATTGATTGCTGTTGGGTGTGCCCGTTATTGTTACATCCGTTAATTTATCTAATTCAAAGTCGCTTATATAACTTGAAGATAATGTAGCAAATGAAGTATTGCCCAACCCATCTGTTTTTAATACTTGATTAGCCGTGCCGTCCGCTAATGGTAAATCGTATTCGTTATTAATTGACACATAACCAGTATCAGATATCAACAAAGAGGAGTTATTATTTCGCGATGATATTGTTATGTCGTCAGTCCTTGCTTGTATTGAGTTTGCTTCAATATGATCGCCATGTAATACTCCATCAATTTCTAAATTCTCATCCACTATGACAGAGCCGTAAAAATGATATGTCCATGGATTGCCCAAATGGTTCATAATTTAATAGAATTATTTTATATCGTAGAATATATAGTTTAAAAAATATGAATATATTCGGCCGATCGCAAGAACAGCAGTCAATAGATACTAAAACTATTGCCGTCACTGCTACCCCGACATTAACAAGAAACATTCAAAATGCGTATGTTGGTCTTGACATTAGATCGTGGATGGAAAGTTCTACATTCACTACTCTTTGCACTGGCGGTTATGGTAGCAAAACAATATCAAATCTGGGATATGGTTATTTTATTAAAGTATCTTTTCGCGGGTCTTTGAATTTGCCCGCCCCGACTGGAATAGGAACTTTTCAGTTCTGTTTCATAAAACGGACGGAACAAATGTTGATGACTTTTACAGCGAAGTTCTAAATTATACAACCGCCATTGAGTATAAGTCTTTTGATTGTATATGGCTAATTCAAAGATTTGGAGTTTAAATGAAAATGATATGGTTGATGATTTGCCCAAACCCCGCGGATACCACCAATAATACAACAATACGAATTTCTGGAAATACAACTAATGAGGTTTTATTAACATATGCGACAGATGCTCCAATAACATTGGAAGTATATTATAAAACGGCATCTGCGGATTATGTATCTTTTAAACCATCATATTTTAATATTGATGTGATGAGAGACATAGCACTGACAGCGGATTACATATGAAACCTATCATACATATCTTTTAGTGTCGTGAGTTTGCCCTCGTGTTGAGATAAGACATCGCGGAAAAATGTCTTATAATCTAACTTACCATATTTAAGAATAGGGCGTTGGTCTGGTGGTATGTGTGCGACTCTCGTGCCATTTCTTCATATCCTCCTGCATTATGGTGCGGTCTTCCACTTTCATATACAATAAATTAAACGGGTCTTTTGATACTTTCAAATGTGCCGTTATTATTTCATTGCAACTATACCCGCTCTCGGGCGGATTCCGCTTTGCTTTAATTGGTGTTTTCTTCTCATTTGGTGACGTGGATGCTTCTAAAACTGGCATTTCTTTTTAATTGGCATTTCTTTTTTGGCCAATTCTTCTCCCACATTCTTTGATTTCGGTGATACCAGCACTCAAATCACTTTCTTTAAAGGGTGTAAATTCTTCTATCTCATCAAAAACTACCTTCTTCAATGTATCAACAGAGGGTAATACAACTTCAACATTATTACCCTGCGGGGGTTCTTCGGGTCGGTATTTTTCGTAAAATGTGATAATTTCAGGTTTGAGCGATTTGCTTGTTGGCAGTTTTGTGTCGCTACTTAAATAAGTCCATTTTTCTATTTGACTTAGATAATCTTTTTTGGTAGACATGCTATATATAAGCATAACAAAAAAATCCGTTTTTTATATTGTTCATTCATCGTCATCGTCGTCGTCATCGTCAAAAGCCCATTCATTATCACCATAAATAACCTTCCATTGATTTTTACACTCTTCTAAAGTTGGTAAATCCACGTATCTAACTCGCGCGCCTGCTTCCATCGTTTTCTTCTTTTCTACCATATTTGGCATCAGTTTTCTAAGACTAGTCCAGAAACTAACCCGCAAAGTGTGCGGGTCATTCGCATTTGCTTTATACACATCATACAATTCTTCTTTTGAAACTTCTTCACCAAAACGAATTCCTGGAAATTGGTTTGTAATATATCCCAAGTTCAAGCAATCTAACCACCACTTTCTCAACTTTGAAAGAGATTTCACTTTTTGTTCTCGTAGCCCCTTCGTAATGATTGTTTCGCGGTCGTTAAACTCGCTGAGGTCTCGTTCAAGAAGAAACTTTGCCAGTCGTTGCCTGTCAATAGATCTGATATCCGCAATCACTTTTCTCTTTTCGTCTGTTTTCATGAGTGCCAGTTCATCAGAAACTTCAAGGACAAGCCATCGTTGCTCTGTGGTGCCCGCTGGCACTACCCATTCTTCGTTTGAAGCAAGGACTAGAAATAACATATTTTCTAATGTTAGATTTGGTAAATATTTTTGTTTAAGAGTGAGCGTGTTTTCTGATACGAGTTTCTTAATTGTTCCCGCTCGTTCTTTATCACCACCCCAAACCATTTCGTCCATAAATACTACGATCGCTTTTGCGAGTTGAGCATTGAAATCGCCTAATATTTCTCTAATGTCGGACGGCTGGAAGTAATAATCGGCACCTATTATGTCTTTGAATATTTCAAGAATCATACCCTTACCTGTTCGTTCAGTGCTGTCAAAACTAATGATAAGTGTAGTTTTTGCCACGGCTTTTGGTAAATGCTCGCAAACATATCAAGCACCATTTTGTATATGTCCTGCCTTCCCCCGCACCATCTGTTTAGGATATGTTGAAAGAATGCTTCATTTTTTTCTTCTTCTGCCGTGAATGATTTCACGTCTCCTAATGTGTCCGCTGGAATTTCAAAACCCTTAAACAAGTTATAAAACCCTTGTTTGTCGTTATCAAAGTATGCCTTTGGGTCAAAGATTACGTCATTTACTTCTCACCTTCTCGGGTGCATAGTCCATATTTTATACAAATCAACAACATTCAATTTGGCGGGGTTTTTACCTAGCGCTATCCAGTCCTCCTTTGATAGATTGGTCTTTACTCTTTTGTTTTTGAAGAATGATTCCATTGCTGATTCCGTCTCATAGCGGAATACCTTCTTGCCTTTGGAATCAACATATTCTTCAATTATAGTCGGCTTTGCCAAGTTAGCAAAAGTGTATGATTCATTCATCCAGGCCAAAGCAGTGTCTATCAACTCTTTGAATTTTTCTATACTATTACATTCGCTGGCGAGTCGGCGCAGGTCATCAATCGTGTTGATATTACGGACAATGGGGGGCGATAGTTCATGAATTTTCATGCCTTTACCCTCGCAACTGCTATCGTGGAAGTAGAAATACAGCCCGTCTCTTCTCCATACTACATAGCAATTGTCGCTTTTAGTTTCTTCTCCGTTTATAATACATACTCGTGTCCCTATGGTTTTTAAAACAAACATTCTCTGCTTTATTTCAACAATTTCTACATTTGGTATTTTGCTGAGTATAATTTCGCGTATTTCGTCCAAAGTAATATGTTGATATCGCTTCAAAGTTGTTTATTCGGGAATTTTGACGTCGCAAAATGTATTGTCGTCGGGGCGCATAATCAGATAATCGTCAATTTCCACATCTTGTAGCAGTTTCAATGTGTTTGTTTTTGGTGTGTATGAATACGGAAGCAAAACGCGGTCGCTATCTTCTTTATGAAAGTAGATAGTGCGGAAAGCCCTGTTTTTGTTATACACAGAAATATTAAGTATGGTTCGCAATTCAATATTCTTGTCGGCGCGTTCAAACGTGAAGCAGAGGTCGGGATAATCTTTTTCAATCACCACTGCCATATACTTCCAAAAATCTTTTTGTGTTTCGCAGTTTTTGAACACCAAGCCGTTATCGTAAGAAAAATGGCACGACATTTTACCATTCTTGCTCGCATCCAAGTATTTGGCTTTTTCGGGATTATACTTCAACCCACATTAGCATATACATTTTCCATAAGCGTGTTCCACCGCTCATACATTTCTTCTCGTGAGATTGATAATTCATCGCCATCAATGTCGGCAAACATTCGTTGGGGATTGTTTTCCATTAATACTTCATAGTATTGCTTTTGGTCATCGGGCGTTTTTTCAATCAATTCAATGAAATCCTCTTGGCATGGCACGGTGGTGAATTGTTTATTCCCCCACTTGATAAGAACCGCATCTTGTGGTTTATCTCTCAGTGCTTCTTCTTGTTTCCAATACCATTGTCCATTGGTCAGTGTCAGTGCGGTCATGTTATATAGTCGCTCGGATCTTTTTTATAAAAATAAATTAATTATTCTATATATCCGTATAACCATGTATGATGTAGTCCTTAATAGGAAATTATAATTTTTTATATCTCGTTATGACAAAAAAAACAACTTGTTTCTTTTCTTACGTATTCAAGCACCCGCGTTTAATAAATCCTTTGTATTGTCCGCAATGCTCGCAATACTTCAATCTATTTATTAAGCAGGCTTTGTGATAATACTTGTCTCTATTTGGATACTTTTCCACTACCTTTTTTGGAATCGCCCTATTGCTTTTACAATAGCAACAGAATTTAATGTTTGGATTGTCAATGGTGCGGATGAGCAATGACAGGTCTTCGTTCATTTTGTCGTTCTCAAACCGCTTGATACATTCAGAGCCCAGCACCATTTCGCTCCCGTTTTTTACATTTTTAATGATGTAATTCTTTGTAATCTCGTGTGAGCAACAACAGTATTGTTCCGCCCCTTTTTCTATACGATCTACAAGTTTCCAGTCGGCCGTGTTCCACTTTCCATCGGGCGATGTAAATGAAACGGCATTAACTAGATTTAAGAAGTAATTTCCATTCACGTAATCCAAATGGAGTTGTAAGTCTTCATACGTCCAATACGATCGGCGGTGAGAGGTGTCCATGGTTTATATAATAGTATATATATTTTTATATATAAAATAAATTATATATTGTTTAACATACTATTACGAAACGCCCTTAATTCAAGCAATTCCGCTTTTTGTTTTTCGTATTTCTCCTTCCGCAATAATTTTATTCTCTCTTGGTTCTTATAATAGTATGCCTTCGCATTTTCCCTATTCTTATCAGGATGAGCCTTCAAAAATGCTTTTCCCTTTCCCTTCTCCGTTGAACGATTTCTTCCTTGGTGAATTGAGGTGTCCTTGGCATTATGTCTCTTATATATATAATTATATTATTTTAATTATTTTAAATAGAAAATCCAAATTAACCAATAAATCTATTACCTTTTGCTATATTATCTCTTGCCCACAATGGTTGCGTGTTTGTATAATGAAGTCGTTTAATGGTCTCTTCTAATGTTGGATTTTCATATTTTAATGGTGTAATATGATCGATATGCCATTCTCCATAATTATCCCATGTCATATTTTCCTTGAATTGCTTTTCAATGTGTTTTCTAAATTCTTCAATATTACAACCTAAGTAATCAATAGATCTTTCTTTTTTTTTTCTTTCTTTAAAGCAAAGTAAACTTTTTTCTTTACGATACTAGATAAATGACCACACGGATCATATTTTGGACATATGTCTTTTTGCTTATTGTGTTCGCATATTTGTGAACCACCGCATTCTTTACATCTTTCTCTTCTTCTATTATGTTCACATATTCCACCACCACAATGTCTACATTTAGTCCTTATCCTATTATGTTCACATATTGATCCACCACCGCAATCTTTACATCTGTCTTTTTGTTTATTGTGTTCACATATTTGAGAACCACCACAATGTTTACATCTGTCTTTTATATTTTTATGCTCACATATTGCACTACCACCACATTCTTTACATTCATATTTTCTTCTATTATGTTCACATATTGATCCACCACCACAATCTTTGCATCTGTCTTTTCGTTTCTTATGTTCACACTTGCCCTTTTCCGCAGTTTTTCTACATTGTTCTCTACACTTATCGCATGTTTTAAGTCGTCGTCCTTTACTGTTCAAAAATTTAACTGGCAATCGCCAGCATTTACACTTTCCACACTTCTCGTGCTTAACTTCCTCTGACATTACTCTTTAATATAACTTTATCATTACTTTTAAATAGAAAATCCATCCGTCTTCAAAAACGCGAAGAACGCCGTTGTGGCGACTTGGACACTTGAGAGTGGTATTGAGCAGGCTAAGGGCAACAATTCTTCTTAGTATTAATAGTGTCCAGGGTTGTCGGAGTCCGACCCTTTTTTTTAGAAATTTTTTAAGAGGGGGTATAATAAAAAGGGGAGAGGGAAAAAAATTTACTTGGACGACAAAAAAAATGTGTAATAGTATTACGAAGAAGAATAATACATAAAAACGTTTAATAAACATAACAAAAAGTGTCCAACCTTTAAAAATTCTACTTGGACACAGCCAACCATGGGGTTGGACAGCAATAGGAGAAGATATTTTCACTCGCCCTGCTCTTATATTCATCCTTTTGTTTGCTCTTACGTTCTCACTCCGCCTGCTCTTATACTCACTCATGGAATTATGTATTAAGCAAAAAGCAACTTTATTTTACTTTTGTGTGTATTTCCCCCTAACCCCCCGCCACTCACTTCGTGAGTGTCCGCCCCCCTTCCCCCCATTTTTGGGGTGTGATCATTTATGTATTCGCGACTTGTCCAACCGCAAAGTATTAAACAAGCCTTAAAAACATAAAAAACCAATATTTGACATATAGAAAACATACATAGAAAACAAAAAAGTGTCAAATGTTTAACATAAATTTATCTAACTAAGCACATTAAGAGAGATTTTGACGAAAGGACACATAAACCATATACACGCAGTTTATATATATTTTATGAAATAAAAATATGGTTTATGTGTCTTTTCGTCAAAATCTCTCTTAATGTGCTTAGTTAGATAAATTTATGTTAAACATTTGACACTTTTTTGTTTTCTATGTATGTTTTCTATATGTCAAATATTGGTTTTTAATGTTTTTAAGGCTTGTTTAATACTTTGCGGTTGGACAAGTCGCGAATACATAAATGATCTATATATATATATATGTGTGTGTGTAGAAATAATACTCCGCCAGGATCGGGTAGATCACCTCGCGATCCTGAGCGAGGAGGAGGAGGAGGAGGTATGAATATTGTGTTATCCAGTGAAGTTGGGGTGGAAAGGGGGAGAGGGGGGGGGGGGGGCAGACCACCCTCGCGATACTGAGCGAGGAGGAGGAGGAGGTATGAATATTGTGTTCGGAGGTGAAGTTGGGGTGGAGGGGGGGGGGGGGGCAAAGAATACCTCGCGATCCTGAGCGAGAAGGAGGTGGAGGTATGAACATTTTGTTATGCAGTGAAGTTGGGATAGAAGGGGGGGGGGGGTTAGCGTTTCTCAAGATCTATACACTACGCGAAGAAATTCATTCAAGTTCCATTATTTGGCAACCAGCCAGGATTCAATTTGTTCATGGGGACATCAATCTCGGGGATGCCCTTTCGTTGTTGACCTCCCAGGAAACATGCTGTGTCGGCCGCGGCCACAAAAACAAAATGGAATCTGAACGATTACTTCAGCTCCATCTGTCCAAAAATGCTCTACAAAAATCGTCAGTGCGTTATATCTAGCATATTGCCCCGGTACAGTGTCAACCTCGTTCAAGTCTCAGGCTGACTTCCGTAAGTACTACGTACTGAGGCCGCCTGAGCCGGGCATGGTAGGCTAACTCAGACACTAGAGACACTGTGAAGCAATTTTCGATTCAACTGTTCAACCTGGTCATGACGGAACCCTTTCCTCTGGCATCTTTTCCTAGACCGGCCGGCTCGACACCCACCACAAAAATGATTGAGTTCCCGGGATTTTGTTTCTAAAAATGGTGCCAAAAACACAAAAAACACAGGAAACTAAGGCTTTTGAAGTACTGCTGCTTTTTTCAAAAGGGCTGCAGATTCAGAAAGAACACAGTCTATATTACTGCTCACCAAACTATGACAAATTATAGACAAAATTTGCACAATAATTTTTTTAATAAACAAGACACAAAACCTTTAACTGATTTTTTTTTGTTTTTTTTTGTTTTTTTTTTTCAGCTAGCACTGAGTAGATCTCATCGTGATCTTTACAACAAAAAAGGACGATCAAAAGAATATTAAAAACTCGAAAAGTTATAGTTGCCTCCGTTTTAGCAACGCTTAAAATGCCTAAAAAAACATATGGTCGGATGACCCTAGTTCTAGTCACTGCAGTGGCAATAGATGCAACGGACGTAACGGCCCGGACTTTATTGGCATCCAGAATTGGACAATAATCATTGAGTAACAGTTACAGTTACGACTGCGCATCATAAGTTTTTACTACTTTAGTTTTCGTTATTAATACTGCCTCTGAGTTGTCAGTTCCGAGTCTGCTTTTCTGCTTGCTGATTAAAGGGTCGATTGGGCATCGCGTCTTCTAGCGAAGTCTTCCAGCAAACCGGAGTGTATTAAGATACTAGTTAGGTCCGTGAGTGATCGGGTAATTAGTGTGACCAATCAACGATAACTTGAAGCAGTAATATTATTTTCTGCTTTTACCGGTTCGGTTATAAAAGAATATTTTATTGATGCCTATCCTTTTACTCAAACCAATTCCAACAACTTCGCCAATAACCCAATCTTCTGAGTTTATATAAATAAGGATCAAAGATGGTGGGAAAATGTGGGAGACTAGCGAAGCCAAAAACAACCAAGGCAAACACCGGCCAATTCCCATTGTCCGGCCTAACGATAATATAATTCGGTCTAAAAAGGGTAACGGCCATTTCTAGTAATAATATTATCGTTATCCGGTTAACAGTGTTATTAATATTAACAGCCTCTTACTGAGAGTGTGTCTGGACTGACACTGGGTAGTATTAAAGCAGCACATATTTACCTACAAATTATCCTCCCTCCCCTGTTTTATTCGATAACCCTCATTGATTAGGAGTAGAGAGGTAAATGTGAGCGGAAGGAATATGTGGGCTGTCGAGTTTTGTCGAGATTGATGGCTTCTCTTCCTTCTTGGAATCGGATAGGCGAATGAAGGAAAGAAATGTAACTGTAGGCGTTACTCCGAATGATTTGGATTTCGGAACATATACGAAATTCGAATTTGAATTCGGATTTAATTTCAAATTTGAATTTTGAATTTCGCACTACCCCCCCCCTTGATGACCCTTGTCATCCAAATGTGAGGAGTAACTTCGTCGCTCTGGGCTGACACTCGGCATGTTAGTGTCGGGGTGTAGAGATTAAGTCGTATCCCGGATCGGTACAGCTTATCACTGCACTTTCATCCACTTTCCCGTCGGGCTGGGATGCTGATACTTCGTCCGATCTGATCTTCTGCAATCAGATTGGTCGACGTACCTCCAGTAACGCTCCGTATGCGTCCTTGTTGGAACGGAAGCTCATCAGGGATGGGACGTCGGGTATTTCACCCAATCTGGCCTTCGGCGGTCAGATTGGTTGACATACCCCCATCAGCGCGCCGCAGATCCCTTCGATACGACAGAGGCTGATTGAAGCTTGAAGGAGGTCCGCCTGATAGGTCTCATGGTAGTAGGAAACTTCCCAATCCTCACTTGGGTCGAGGATCCTCCTGATCCGAAGCATATAAGTCGTTTGTTAGCTTGGTGTCGATAACAGCCGACTTACATGCTCGTCCATTTGTTGGGATGAACGGGCACTTTGCCAGTCTAGATTTTTGTTTCGTTTTTGTTGTCCTTGTTGGACTTTTTGTATAGTTATATACAGTTGTATCGAGCCAGCGCGAACTTATTATAGAGAGAAGTGTCTAATGGAAGGTATATACAACCCCCATCGGGAGGGTCTCAAAACACGTCATCCTCGTCCGCCTCTACTTGTCGCATGAAATCGTCCTCCGTACTGGACTGGGAGGATGAGCGGTACCGCTCCTCTGGTTGGTCGAGGGGGGAGCGTCTCGCTCGCGATCGAGTTGGATCTGGATTGCTTTCCGTTCGTCGTCGGAGAGTTCGAACGGTTGAAGGGACGACTGTGGCTGTTCATACTCGGGGTATTAGTATAGCCGTAGAATGATGGCTCCGATTTTATATTCGTACACCTGCTCCCATCGGGGGTAGCAGTGTCGAGAGTGGTTTATGTAGTCCAACGACCTTGTTGCTTTGTGCCATCTGAACTCGTCGTCTTGCACCGCGCTGTCCCACTGTGGACGAGCGTGTTGACGGAAATGTCTGGCCCATCTTTCCGCCCAGAGCTGGAGGCGCCGAGGGTCGGTTGGGCGTGGGCCCTTGCTCCCAGCCACTGCATGCAGTAGGTGTGCCTGGTCCTTCCGAAACAAACCGTAGCGAATAGCAATAAGCCATATCGCCATGTGTTCTTGTCGAAAGCGGAGGTAATGTCTTTGCCGTAGCCGTGCCGCTCCCTGAAATCGGTGGGAATCAATGGTGGCCGGGGGCGATAGGAAATTCGCCTATGGTAGGAGGGCGAAGATGAGATATGTCTGGCAACATGAGATGGAGGAGAGACGGTTATAGGGCGCGCATCTCGAGGGGCAATCCAAGAGCCTCCTTGATCTGGCGCAACTCGTCACCTTGCGCTGCCAGTTCCCATGGGCGATCGTGGCCCTTTCTGAGGTGGTAGGCCCGATGTGCCTTGACCTCCTACGGTAGGCGCACGCCCGCTCTTTCCAGGAGTAGGTAATAGGCTTTGATGTCCGCTTGTGGCCATCGGAGCCTGCGGAGCTCATGGGGTTCCAAGAGCTATCTAGGCAATTCGTTGATGCTATAGAATCGCAACACATATGCCTTTTGTCGGTCGGTTAGGCTAGCCCACCCTGGGAGGGACCGAACCAGATCCCACTGAATCAGATCCATGGTCAGTGTTGTGGTATCGCCCGGGATGTATGTGTGTGGCGCCACATGTGGGAGTGGGTTCTCCTCACGGTGCCAGGTTGATTCTCCCTGAAGAATCTCCCAAGGTTTCGCGATCGGGTATCGCCACTGACGCGATCTCTCAGTGTTTTTGTGCTCTAGGCACATCTTCGGC
>WBZZ01006646.1:0-88496 GCA_019918135.1 Paulinella micropora | reverse complement strand
CAATTCCAAAAGAAAAGCATCGGCCACGACATTTGTAAGACTTTCAGCAGGCACATTAACTGCCACAGAGAAGGGCCAAACCAGTCGGGTAAGGTTTGCCATGGATTTGTTGCCTCCAAGGGTGTCTGGAGCCTGTTGCGAGACGTGCGTATTCTCTTAGAGGGAGGAAAGGATCGTTTTCGACGGGAGGAAGCCTCCACACTCAAAACAGCTCGATCATGCCTCCTGGGTGTTGCAACGGTTTTGGTTGTAGATGCGGCACGAACATTTCTGGCTGCTCGATCTGTATACCGAAACAAACAAACAAACAAACAAACCAACAACAACAACACAATAACAACAACAACAACAACAACAACAACAACAACAACAACAACAGCAAAAGATCACCAAAAAGCATGAAACAACAAAACCCGCGCTCATAGCAGGCACAGAATGCTAGACTCAGGACCGGCAGCGGTGTATCGTTGGGTCAACGAGAGACATGATGTGTCAAGCAGGATCATATGAGTTTATTTAAATTTGGTGTCATAAAAATGTTAGCACTTTCTGCAAAGCTCATGACAATGCTGTGTAGTCCTTAGAAAAAGAAGTTACCCCGTCTACTGGATGAATCCGATTGAGAAGAGACCGAGTTCTGGTCTGGAATATCAACTTGAGTGGTAGCTGCTGAAGAGTCATCTGTAAGAAAATCTGGAAATTCTCCTCCCGAGGACTCTTCTGGACTCGAGGGGTAATTGCTGTCGAAATCTACTTCCGATGCGTCCCACAAAGTAGCCATACAGAATGATTAGGGACAATATGACTTATCGCAGATGAACAGTGCACAAACGAGGCCCGCCTCAATGCCTTGTCCTCAAGCGTGAACTCTGACGAGCGCGACCATTGTAGTCGCCAGACTTTTCCAAGCACACAGTCCAGTCAACCTTTTCTAGCCGTAAAATACGCCATTTCCTTTATCCATAAGGGTTTAATCGCCCAGGGCGCCCGGTCGGTTCAGTGAAAATTTGCACGTAAATAACGGAACATTTGTCTTCGGGTTGGTTCGTGTACACAGAGTTCGACCCTTGTACAAGCTTGATGTCAGGCATGCATGTATGCATGTGAAATTGTATGTATGTAAATGCGACACTGATGTCTTTATTACCGTATAATTATTAAATTATTCAATATTAATCAAGATTATGCAATTAAAAAAAAAATTCAATATTATCAGCTAATATAAATCCAGGCAATATTAATCAACCGTCTTATGATGGTAATCAATATTAATCAATATTACTATCAATATCACTCAATCAATATGAACTTGAGTTCAACTTGAATCAATATTAATCAATATTATATTTATCAACATCATCTAATCAAGTTATGACCGTGGCAGTTGATAATAAAACGGAACTTATCATAATGAAGTAACGGAATTCAGTTGTGACTAAAGTTGAAATAGATGTAAAAACTTGCAGAAAATTAACACTGCAACAATATCATAGTAATAATTCTGTCCGGTCACCTACGGTATTGTACTACGACACCCACGGTATACTACAATGATTCGTTTTCGAGTCACGCTATTGATTTTTACGGGAATTCACTCGTGGAAGTAATTCCTTGTTATTAAATGTATCTTAAGATGAATTCTTATTACATTTCCGGTTTTGAATAATACTTCCGGTTTTAATGTTGTATTAGGATAAGTGATATGAAGGGGAAGCTTGAACTTCAAGCTTCAACTTGGACCTGCCAACGTACGGCAATTCGGGGAAAAAAAATATCTGTAATATATTAAAATTCTTTTGGGCGACCACCCATTTAGGGCAACGGGAACCTTTACCGATCTTTTTCAAGATCTCTACGGGCTACCTAGCAAGTCTATCTACGCAGGTTAGATACACGCTTTAATAACACGTATGTATCGCAGAACTGAAACCGTAGCAGAAAGCTGCCACGTCACGAAACTAACTCAGCTACTGGTTGTCGCGCTAACCCTGTCTAACTACTGAGTTGAGTGGATTATAAGACTGATGTATTATTGACTTGCACTTGAAGTATTAATAACGTTCCCAGTCTATATTGGTAATAGTTACTGTCCGGCAAATTGACAAATTAACTACCCAGGTAACGGGCCGGGTGGTTAAAATAGTTATGACTAATGCTCCCCCTTAGTTATTTTGTCAATACTATCTATCCGTTGTGAAAGTCTTATAGTTCTGTTGCAATTTGAAAAATTGCAAGCGCTTCCCGAAGGGTATTGAAAGTCACTAAAAACTAAATATGCGAAGTGCTGTGAGTGTGATAGGGATAGGAGGAAAGAGGATAGATTCACGTGTTACGCGACAAAATAAAAGTATGAGACTATGTGGCCGTTCCTGCCACCAGAAAACTCTGGTACGTCTGCCACCTGCCACCTGGCCCGCCAAAGGGCTAGTCTAATTCACCACGTAGTACGTCGTCGTCGTAAACCTCGCTGGTCGCCTTCTCGTGATCCTCCGCCTCCAGTCCGTCCTCGTCTACTTGCTCTGGGGCTGCTTCTCGAAGTTGCTCAATTTCCTGATTCGGATAACGACTGTACTTGAATTTGATTAACTTCGCACGTCTAAGCCACCACTCCCGATGTTGATCGATGATTCGGTCGGCCGGCTCCAGGTCCAGCCATCGCATTGATCTCAAGTAGCAAGGTCTCCAACTCGACATGGACGAAACTAGAAGACTCACACAAAACAAAATATATGAAGCACCTATAACTATTCCGGGATCTCCGGAATTTCAACCGTAAATTTATTGAGCAAATAATAAAACTGCTCGCGCGGTAACGGTTTTGTGAGTAAATCTCCTATCTGCTTCTTAGTTCCTACTTTAATAAACTTTATTTCTCCATCTCTCTGAAGGTGATGTATGAAATGAAGCTCTAGAGGTAAATGCTTGGTACGAGGACCTGATAATCCCCTCTCTCCTGCGAGAATGGTTTGCGAATTATCCTAGAAAATTTCAACTGCACACTTCTGCCGAATTCCGAGTTCCTCTCTGACATGGCCTACCGCTAATCCCTCTCTAATACACTCAGCAGCGGCGTAAATTTCCGCGTCATTCGAACTTAGTGCAACTCTACTCTGTCTTTTTGAAAGCAACCTATCGGGTCTTCTCCCCACAAGATTAGATAACTTGTGCGAGACTTACCGGTTTTTGGACATACTTTGTGTGCGGCATCAGGCCATAGCGTGACTTTGGGATAGGTTTTACCCTGTTGATCGGATTTTGGCCCGTGAAATGCTATACCGCGAAAAGACTTGATTAAGTAGCGTAAAATCCTGCCTAACATAGCATAGGTTACACCTTTATCTATGGTTTGCATGACACTAGCAGCATTAAGTGCTTGTTCGATATCTGGCCTCGTCATCTTAGCTAAATAGAGCAAACTGCCCACTATACTCGGAATAGAGATCTTACGCAGTCCGGCATCATCCGACATTGCTTCCGGTAATTGGTCTACCGCCGGGGTACTGACCGGACGTGAATTTGCGTATCCTGTCTCGCGTAAAATTTGCAACTGGTATTTTTGCTGGTGCAAGACTATTCTGTCTTTCTCATGCACGATCTCGATGCCTTTAAACTCTTTCGCAACTCCTAACCTCTTTAACGGGTAATACTGTTCAAACGCAGACGCGAATTTTTCGTAAGCTTCTTTGCTTGGTGCGGAAAATATTAAGTCATCCACGTGAAATACTCCCATAATCGCTTCACTGATAGGCTTGTCTTTCTCAACGAACATACACAAGTCTGAGTCTAACTGCCTAAATCCTAGTTCCTCTAACTTAGGGGCTAGAATATCATACCACCTTCTCCCTGCCTGCGGCGCGCCATACAATGCACCATCAACACGCAATATCATACCCTCTCTGCCCTCTCTATCCATCACATCAGGCGGGTAGGTAAATACCGGGTCTTACATGCGAGCATTTAAATAAGCATTCTTAAAGTCTATGCCGTACAGCTTATTGCCATGCCAGGCGGCAAGCTTAGCAACCATGAGCAGTGAACGGTGCGAGGCACAAGGAACAAATAACTGGTCTGGATTGAAACTAACTCCTGGCTCTAACATATCTCCTCTCAAAGCTAATCTAGACTTAACAAACTTTCTACCGTTCTCATCTATCTTTACCTTGTGAACCCAAGTCAGTCTGACTATCTTGTTGACTCCAGCCTTTTTTGCTTCGTCGTATTTAACCCAAGTGTATGTTTTGAAGTCTTTTAGAGATTGAATCTCCTTCTTCATGCCCTGCACTAGCTCTTTCGCCGTCAAACCCTGCTCAGCTATCTCTTTAGGTAGACGAATGTTCAGATAGAGCAAGAATTCATTTGGTTCATTCATGCATCTGTCATAACAGAACATAGCACTCTCTAACTCTCCAGCAGGCAATACGGACTCGCTCTCACTTACCTTATACTTAATGATCTCAGAATCTAGCATCTTCTCTAGCCTATTTTCGAACTGTACAAAGTGAGATGGTTTTGGTTGTCGTCTGACTTTCAATCTCTCTTTGGGAGCACATTTCTGCCCAACTATCCCTGAACGTACTTTACTCTCCCATCCTGCTCCGTATGTCTTCTCTGCCCACTCCTCTCCCCACTCTCTCGCAAGTACTCTCACTCTCACTCCCTCTAGTTCCTGAACCTCAACTACTTTCGGCTTTCGTTTTAGTTCACTATGCGGTCGTGGTTGTTCTGTGTCCTGCGATTGTAATGGGTGTTGTTGTTGTGTTTGTCGTCTTGTGCGTTTTCCTTCGTGAACTATGTTCGCTTCTGTGATCTTATCACTTTGCTCCCATGTTCTTCCTTTACTAGGTCGCTCACTCTCTTCATATGTTTTCCTCTCATGCTGTGTTTGTGGATCGGATGCATCTGTGAGTGCGTGTGCATTACCTAGTCCTGTGTTGATTGTCTGTGGGGTCGTGTCGGTGGGATGGGGTGCAGCTGTCGATGTGGTGTCGATGTCCAGTGTAGAAATGCTATCTTGTGTAGGTGTGTAGTTGTGATCTAAGCTAACTTCCCCTGTGTCCCCTCCATACTCCCCCTGTGCTTGTTGACTAACTGACTGACTAACATCATCGACGTGGTCATATGAGTCTTCATCGTCATGAGTCTGTGACGTGTCCTCTTGTGTGTGGGTGGTGGTGACTGTGGAGGTGGTGGGTGTGGAGTGTGTTTGTGCAACATCGACATCCTTGCTCTCACTCTCCCCCTCAGCTACATCCTCATCCCACTGAACGGTTCTGGGTGGGTGTGCTTCCTTTCCCATCACGTACGGGTTGAATCGCACGTTCCTAACACCTGTTAGTATCTTACTACCGTCCCACACTCTATAGAGCTCTCTAAACAAGTCATACCCTACTAGCATGACTCTCTTGCCTCTAAACTGTCCCTTTCTCCCTTTACCTGTGTACATTACCTGTGTACATTACCCCCATGCAACCTATCTGCCTCAGGTGTGTTACAAACGGCTTTCTACCTAAGAGCTGTTCGTAGGGCGATGCCCCCTTTCTAGGTCCGGAGGTGGCAGGCAAAATGTTGTGGAGGGTGGTGGCGGCATGCTCCATTTCGGCCCAAAATGAAACGGGCAGATGGGCATGATGTCTCATAGCTCTAGCGGCCCCTGCCGTGATGTCATTGGCTTTTTCGGCTATAGGGTTTCCATCCTTATCCCCTGTTGCTGACGTCTTCCAGATAAACTGTCTGGGCTTCCACCACTCTATTACCTCTTTCGGGACATCAACTCCTGATCGCATCTTATCTCTCTGACTCTATTTCCTGTCTGTCTTTCATAGAATGCTACCGCTTGCTTAAGGCAGTCAGTAAACTCTTTCTTATGCGCAAGGTAATAGTCCTTAATAAACAACGAGTAATCGTCCGTAACCGAGAATTTGTGCCTCTTCCCGTGTATGGAACGAAATGACCAGGTTCCTGTGTCTCGTCCGTAACCGAGAATTTGTGCCTCTTCCCGTGTATGGAACGAAATGACCAGGTTCCTGTGTCTAAGTGTAGTACTTCTCCCGGCTTACTGGCTCTCTCTATTCTATTCACTCTAAATCTAGGTAGCTGCTTCGCCTTACCTATCATGCAGGCCTCACAGAACTCTACCTTCTTCGCATCTCCTACTAACTTTATGCCTAATGCATCTGCCAAAATTTTCATCTTCTTAACACTATAATGTCCACAGGCATAGTGAAACAACTCTATGTCTACCTTTCTAACTACACCTGGCTTGCGGGGATAGGACGCGTATAATGCTACCTGCCCCATGCCCTCCCTCTCTCTACGCTCTCCTCTCTCTCTCTCCTGGGGCTTCCCTCCCCTCTTAGTACCCCAGCTCACTCCTATCCTGCTTCATTGGGGGTTCATAACGCACGTTAACATCCAAAGGCGTGTCGAACTCATCATCCCATCTATAGAGCAGAGTTGGTAGGAGTCTCCCCCTAACTAGCACGTCTTTTTCCACTATCCTAATGGGGCTCTTGAGAATAACCAGTTGCCCATTCTGATGGACAATCGACCGGTGATGGATGTGATCCATCCTTCCGGTAGACGCGATATTTACGGGAACCCTAGTATCGAGTAACATGGGTCTCGACACCGTGACGGGTTTGCCGTACCCGTTGATCTGCGTAACTCTGGCCGTCCCCTCCTGTGCTATTTCGCACTCACCGTTACCGGTTACTAGCTTTACAGGTGGTACTGACTTAATGTCATGCAAGAACCCTGGGTTACACGCAATATCTCGTGATGACCCACTATCCTGCACAATAGTGTTCTTCCTGTCTCTCCCACCCTCACCATCTAACACTAGCGTATAGGTTGTTGCTGTGTTCTTGTGCTTTGATGGTGCTTGTGATTGTGAGGTGGTGCTGTCTACGGTGGGTGCTGGCGGGGATAGAATAGGTGAGACTGTTGTGCGTGCAGCGTGAGCAATGTACACTCCCTCTATCGCTCTCACTACATCTGTCAAGAAATCGTCTCTCACTAGCTTTCCATCACTCACTCTCTTCACCTCTCCGTTATCATCTCGCACGCAAGTGGTCATGAGCTGTTGTGCGATTTGTGTGATGTCTTTGAACGTGATGACGGGTGGTGGGTGTGCGAGTGGCTGTGTTTTGGGAGCTGGACCTGTTTCTGGCGTCGGGTTTGCGGTGGTGTTCCCCCGTTGGTCTCCCTTGGCCTGCTCGGGCCTGTAAGCAGCACTGGGTAATCCGGGAGATACCGGACTCCCACATACACCATGAGCTGCGCGCCTAAGCCTACTCATATAACGCCTGACATTCCCCTTGCGCGTGAATTGTAAATACTCACTGTTCTCATCATCCGTGCACATGGCCATAGCATCATCATGCCTAATCTCATCTGAGCATCGTGAATCATCCTGGCTATCATACTCATCGATCTCATCTGCGATCTCGTCCTCACTGACTTCGCTCTGTTCTGATGTGTCATGTTTCGATGCGACATGTGCTGACGATGTGGTGGGGGGTGTTTGTGCGGTGGGGGTGATCTTTTGTGGTTTCTTCCCCTCTTGCTTGCTCCCCCTCTCACTCTTCTTCTGCTTTTTCATCTCTCTCGGTTTCTGTGGAGTATGTGCAGTGAAATCGGTGGTGAGATTGTGCGGGATGGTTAGTCCTCTCGCTTTAGCATCAGCTCTCAAACCTGCCTCATCCGGAAAATAAGGGTATTTGGGGGGACGGAGGTCGGGGCTAACAGCTAGGTCAAGTAAAGGGTATTCGGGGTCTTGCTTCTTCGCATGGTACCCGCAGTACTTTCCGTAAACCATACGAGAAGCCTGTTTGGCGTTAGGTCCCTTCTGATCGTGCTCAAGCGAGATCTGGCAAGGACTGCTTTTCTTGTTCTTACCATGACACTTCAGGGACCTCGGCCTCTGTTTGCTATACCTCATGATAGTGGTAGGAGGTGTTTTGGGGGTCGGTTTTTGACACTGTGGGGTGTCGGAGGTGGCCCTGGTTAGCTGACTCGGAGAGTCTGAGATGGGGGGTGACAGAGGGACTCCCTCTGCCACTTTGTTTTGCCGGTAGGGGACGAACACCTGGCTCAGGCTGGGGTTCCCCAGACTCGACGTTCGCTCTCTCCCTACCTCTCTCGTCATCAGGGGTTTCCCCAAGTTCGTTTGGACCATCTCCCCCCATCATTACGAGTAAAGCGTCATTGTCGCTATCGGACTCCCCATCATCTTCTCGCTCCTCTCGTATGAGTGTCACGTCTTTACGTGGCTTTTTCTTAGAGGTTTTTGAGGGTTTCTGAGGTTTTCCCTTTTTAGGTTTCTTATCGTTCTTGTCTTCACTAGCTTGGCCTTTCTTATGGGACTTCACGGTTGGACAAAACTTCTTGGTGTGGCCTTCTTGTTGCACTCGTAACATGTGACCCGAAGCCACCACTCTTCCTTTTTCTTGAACTTGCTAATTTTGCCCTTACCCCCTTCCCCTTCATCTCCCTGATCGTCTAGAAGAAGGTTTGTTTCTTTCTTAGGTCTCGTGGTTCGGTTAGGTCTCTCTTTCCTCTCCTCTTCCTTCCACTTATCCTTCCTCCACAACGCCCACGTGTCTCTCGTACTATCTACTATATCCTCGAAGCTAGGTCTTAGGTTAGAGGGTAAGTTGAAGTATAGTGCTTTGAATGGTTCACCGAATGCTGGGTGTTTGGCAAGCTTCTCAAGCAGATTTCGTACGAGTTCGTCTTTGTCGAATGGGTGTTCTCTATGGCTCTCTACTTCCCCTTTCATCGCAATGTAGTCATTGAGCCATGCATCGACATTGTAACCGGGTTTTGGATACATTCTTTCAAAGTCTTGTGCTTTGATGTTCTTACTAACCCCGGAAATTGAACCGAACTTTCCTCTTACTGCCTCTATCAATTCTATCGGGCCGGTCACTGTCTTTGTTCGCAAGTAAACGCACGACAATGGGGTGTGAGAAAGCAACAGAGAGAATGAGTTGTAGTTGTCTCATGCGTTCGTAATGCTTCTTCTCTTTCGTGATCGTTCTTACTCTTAAGATGTGAGTGCGCTTTGACTCTCTTCTCTGCTCTCTCTTTAGTCTCTTTGCTCTTTTCTCTTTCCACTGCGCTTTCGCTTCTTCAGACATCTTAGCCCAATCTTTCGGTTTTTCGATAGTTGTTTTAGAGTCAGCTTTCTTTGTTCTGGGTCTCGGTCTACTTGCATCCGATGCATCTCCGTCTGAGTCTGTATCTGGGGTGTCTTCAGACTCTGGTTCATCGGGCAACTCCCACTCCTATACTTCCATTGCCTTAGCAGGATCGTAGGGATATTTCGCCTTTGCTTTTACTGGATCTGTAAGTGCCAGCTTCACACACTCTCCGTGCCAGGCACTAATGCCCTTGGCATAGTTCTCAAGCTTGTAGCAAAAGTCGGAATAATTCCGTGTGGTACCATCTAACTGCGGAATATATTCTTGGTTTAAACCCATTTGTTTTTCGGTTCCAAGGCTCATAACCTTTGGGCGACCACCCATTTAGGGCAACGGGAACCTTTACCGATCTTTTGCAAGATCTCTACGGGCTACCTAGCAAGTCTATCTACGCAGGTTAGATACACGCTTTAATAACACGTATGTATCGCAGAACTGAAACCGTAGCAGAAAGCTGCCACGTCACGAAACTAACTCAGCTACTGGTTGTCGCGCTAACCCTGTCTAACTACTGAGTTGAGTGGATTATAAGACTGATGTATTATTGACTGGCACTTGAAGTATTAATAACGTTCCCAGTCTATATTGGTAACAGTTACTGTCCGGCCAATTGACAAATTAACTATCCAGGCAACGGTGGTTAAAATAGTTATGACTAACGAAACTTTCTGTTTTAGCCGGGGTAAACGTGAAGAAAACGTCATGAAAGCAATTTCAGCCATCGAAAAACAGTGCAACCTTGCAATTTTGGCTCGAGCAGGTGATTTTTATGATATATTTTCCGGAACTGATGTCGTCAAACACACTACAAGTACCGGTGGAAACCGTCGGAGAAGGTCGTTTGTCATTACTATTTCAATTTAATTCACCGTTACTTAGGTAGTTGATTTGTCAATAGGCCTGACAGTCAATAATGCCAATGTCACGTAGTAACTGAATATGCGTAAGACCTGTACCTAAGTTAGTCAGTTTGTGACGTGGAAGTCAAAGAGTCAGTTCCAAGTTTTATTATACGAGTTATTAAAGTGCGTTTCCATACTGGCAGTGGGCGCGTGATAGTCTTGCTAGGTAGCCCGGATAGATCCTGAAAGGGGTCGGTAAAGGTTCCACGATGGGTAGCTTCCCAAAGGTTATGAGCCTTGGAACTGAGAAAACAGCGGGTTTAAAGCAAAAGTACATCCCGCAGTTGGATGGTACCACTCGGAATTACTCCGACTTCCGTTACAAGCTAGTGAACTATGCAAAGGGCATCAGTGCCTGGCATGGTGAGTGCATCACGCTGGCATTTGATGACCCAGCAAAAGCAAAGGTTAAATATCCTTATGATCCAGCGAAAGCACTGGAGATTGAGGAGAGGGAGTTGCCTGATGAACCAGATTCAGAGGATACCCCTGATACCAATTCTGACGATGAAGGCAGTGCGTCAGATGCGGGTAGACAGAGACCAAAGACGAAAAAAGATGACGGCAAAACGCCTGCTGAAGACAAACCGAAGGAATGGGCTAAGCTAACTGACAAACAAAAGAAACAGTGGAGAGAGAAAAGAGCTAAGAAATTGAAACGTGAAAAACGAAGACAGTCGAAACGAGCACGCACACTAAGAGTGAAAGTACTACAGAAAGAGAAAAAGCATTATGAACGCATGCGAACATCACAACTCATTCTGTCTGTTGCTTTTTCTCACCCTGTTGTCGTTCGATATTTACGTACTAAGATAGTCACAGGACCGATAGAGCTGATAGAGGCAGTAAGGGCCAAGTTCGGTTCAATTTCCGGGGTTAACAAGAACATAAAGGCGCAAATTTTTGAGAACATGTATCCAAAACCCGGACAAAATATTGATGCATGGTTGAATGATTATGTTGCAATGAAGGGAGAGGTAGAGAGTCACAGAACTTACCCATTCGACGAAGATGACCTCATAAGAGCCCTGCTTGCTAAGCTTGCAAAGCACTCTACTTCAACCTACCCACCAACCTTAGACCAGGATTTGACGACTTAGTTGACAGTGCAAGAGACACATGGGCGTTGTGGAGAAAGGATAAGTGGAAGGGAAAAGAGAGGAAAGAGAGGCCTGAAAAGCCCACGAGGCAGAAGAGGGAGACAAACCTCTTGGTAGGCGATAAGGGAGATGAGGACGAAGGGGGTAAAGGCAAGTACAGAAAGTTCAAGAAGGAGGAATGGTGGCTCAAAGTCACTTGTTATGAGTGTAACGAGAAAGGTCATACCAAGAAGTATAGCCCAGCAAAGAAACCCCGAAAGAAAAGTCGAGCGAGTGAAGACAAGAACGACAATAAAAAGAAAAAGGGAAAACCTCAAAGCAACAAACACAAAAAGTCTCTCAAAGACAAAGACATGAACCTCATTAGAGAGGAGGAACAAGAGGGGGACACAGAAGCAGATAGTGACGCGTTACTCGTCTTCATGGGGGGAGATGTCCTAGACGACCCTGGGGAAGCCCCTGACGAAGAGATAGGCAGGGAAAGAGCGAATGTCGAGTCTGAGGAACCTCAGATTGAGCCAGGTGTTCGTCCCCTGTCGACAAATAGAAGTGACGGAGGGAGTCCCTCCGCCACACCAATCTCACGCTCTCAGAGTCAGTTAACCAGGGACACCTCCGCAAACACCCCACAGCGTCAAAACCCAGTCCCCAAAACACCTCTGACAACCATTGAGAGGTACAGCAAAGAGAGACCGAGGTCCCTTAAGTGTCACGGCAAGAACAAAAAGAACAGTTCTTGTCAGATCTCCCTTGAAAAAGACAAGAGGGATCCAAATGCTATGCAAGCTTCTAGGTTGACCTATGGGTTATTTTGCGGTTATCATGCAAAAAAGCAAGACAAGGAGTATCCTTTGCTTGACCTAGCTGTCAGCCCAGACCTCCGTCCTCCTAAATCCCCTTACTACCCAGACGAGAGTGGTTTGCGTGAAGATGCAAAAGCAAGAGGCATAGTCATAACACACAACCTCACTACCACATTCACCAACCAATCTCCACAGAGGGAGGGAGAGAGTGAGCAAAAGGGAGTGAAAAGGGAAGTGAGGGGGAGTAAGCGTCTAGAGACATCACCGCAAAAACACGCCTCCACCACACAAACACCCCACACCGCATCATCCGCACATGTACGCAAACAGCTGACACACCAATGCAAAGAGAGAGCAGTGAGGAAGAAGAAGACGAAAAAGAGATGGAGGAATCATACTATGATGATGAGAATGACTCTAGATGTTCTGATGAGATCAGACATGATATGGCTATGGCAGCATGCTTGGATGATGATGATGTTGACCCGGAATTTCTGACATTTACGCGAAAAGGTAATGTTCAGAAATAATTTCAGAAGCATGGCATTATCAAGAAGACTCACGCTAAGAGTGGGAGTCCTGCATCTGCCGGACTGCCCAGTGTTGCCGTAGGGACCGGGGAGGCCAAGGGGAAGCAGCGGGAAGGCACAGCAGCAACCCCGACACCACAATCAGGTCCAACTCAAGCCCAACCACACACCAACACGCCACCCATCATCACTTTCAAAGACATAGAACAGCTCGCTCAACAACTCACAACAACATGCATTATGGAAAGAAGTGGTGAGGTAAAGAGAGTGAGTGAAGGGAAGTTAGTGCTAGATGAGTTCTTGACAGATGTGGTGAGAGCGATAGAGGGAGTGTATATAGCACACGCAGCACGCACAACACTATCCCCATCATCACAGACCCAAAACAGCAACACCTCACAACCACCAGCACCATCACAACACAAGAACAGCAAACAGAATTACGCACTAGTGTTAGATGGGGAAGGGGGTCGAGACAGAAAGAGCACGATAGTTCAGGATAGCGGGTCGTCCCGAGACATTGCATGCAGCCCTGAAATATTACACGACATCAAGTCCGTACCCCCTGTCAAGCTAATTACAGGTAATGGAGAGTGTGAGATAGGACAGGAGGGGACGGCAAGAGTGACGCGTATCAACAGACACGGTAGACCAATTACGGTGTCAAGGCCAATGCTCCTTGACGCCAGGTTACCCGTGAATATTGCTTCAACCGGCAGGATGGATAATACCCATCACCGGTCTATCATTCACCAAAATGGACAGCTAGTCATACTTAAACACCCCATAAGACTAGAGGAGAAAGACGTACTTGTCAGAGATAGGCTCATGTCAACCCTTCTTTACAGGTGGGACGATGAATTGACACCCCATTAGACATCAATGAGCGTTATGAACCCCCACAGAATAAGAATAGGAGTATGGTGGGTAAAAGGGGAGGGAAACCCCAGGAGAGAAAGACAGAAGCGTAGGCAGACAGAGGGCAAAATAGGGGAGGTAACGCTGTGCGCGTCTAATCCCTGCAATCCTGGTGCGATTAGAAAGGTAGATATAGAATTGTTCCATTATGCATGTGGACACTATAGCATTAAGAAGATGAGAGCTTTGGCAAATGCATTAAGTATAAAGCTAGTAGGAGATGAGAAGAAAGTAGAATTTTGTGAATCATGCATGATAGGTAAGGCAAAGCAGTTGCCTAGGTTTAAAATCAATAAGATAGAGAGAGCTAGTAAGCCAGGAGTAGTATTACATATAGACACCGGAATGTGGTCAGCACGGTCAATACACGGTAAGAGACACAAATTTTCGGTTACGGACGATTACTCGTTGTTTATTAAGGATTATTATCTTGCGCATAAGAACGAATTTATTGACTGCATCAAGCAGGCGGTAGCATTTTATGAGAGACAGACAGGAAACAAAGTACAAGAAATTAGATGATCAAGAGTTTGATGTCCCGAAAGATGTGATAGCGTGGTGGAAGCCTAGTCAGTTTATTTGGAAAACTTCAGCAACTGGGGACAAAGATGGTAACCCTATCGCTGAAAAAGCAAATGACATTACGGTTGGGGCCGCAAGAGCCATGCGTTACCATGCCCACCTGCCCATTTCTTTCTGGGCAGAGATGGAGCATTCGGCAACCACACTACATAACATTCTGCCTGCCACCCAAGGACCTAGGAAGGGGATGTCCCCATTTGAGCAGTTATTGGGAAGGAAACCGTTTTTAAAACACCTTAGACCAATAGACTGCATGGGAGTAATGTATACAGGCAAAGGTAGAAAGGGACAGTTTAGAGGAAAGAAAGTTATGCTAGTAGGGTATGACTTATTTAGAAAGTTGTATAGAAAGTAGTAACAGGAGTTAGAAACGTGCAGTTTAACCCGTACGTGATAGGGAAGGAAGCATATCCAGAGAGAACAGCCAAGTGGGATGAGGATGTAGCTGAGGGGGAGAGTGAGAGTAAGGATGTCGATGTTGAACAAACACACTCCACAACCACCACCACCACAGTTACCACCACCCACACACAAGAGGACACGACACAGACTCATGACGATGACGACACATATGACAATGTCGATGATGTTAGTCAGTCAGGTAGTCAACAAGGACAGGGCGAGTATGGAGGGGACACAGGGGGAGTCAGCATAGATCACAAACACACACAAACACAAGATAGCTTTTCAACACAGGACATCGACACCACACCGACAGCTGCACCCCATCCCACCGACACAACCCCACAGACAACCAACACAGGACTAGGACATGCACACGCACTCACAGATGCATCTGACCCTCAAGCACAGCATGAGAGAAGAGCATATGAAGAGAGTGAGCAACCTAGTAAAGGAAGAACATGGGAGCAGAGTGACAAGATCACAGAAGCTAACATAGTTCAAGAAGGAAAACGAATAAGACGACAGGCACAACAACAACCACCACAAGCACAACAACCATTATCACGACCGCATAGTGAACTAAAACGAAAAGAAAAAGTAGTTGAGGTTCAGGAACTAGAGGGAGTGAAAGTGAGAGTTCTTGCAAGAGAGTGGGGAGACGAGTGGGCAGAGAAGACATACGGAGAGGGCTGGGAGAGTAAAGTGCGCACAGGCATAGTGAAGCAGAAGTGTGCCCCCAAAGAGAGGTTAAACGTTAGAAAACAACCTAAGCCATCTCACTTTGTTCAATTTGAGGACAGACTAGAGAAGATGCTAGATTCTGAGATCAATAAGTACAAGGTAAGTGAGGGAGAGTCTGTATTGCCTGCTGGAGAGTTGGAGAGTGCTATGTTATGTTATGACAGATGCATGAATGAACCAAATGAGCTTTTGCTTTATTTTAACATTCGTGTGCCTAAAGAGATAGCAGAGCAAGGATTGACGGCGAAAGAGTTGTTAGAGGGCATGAAGAAAGAGATTCAATCTCTTAAGGACTTTAAGACATACACATGGGTTAACTATAGCGAAGCCAAAAAGGCTGGTGTTAGCAAGATAGTTAGGCTCACATGGGTTCACAAATTAAAGATAGACGAGAACGGAAGGAAGTTTGTTAAGTCTAGATTAGCTTTAAGAGGAGACATGTTAGAGCCAGGAGTTAGTTCAACCCTGACCAATTGTTTGTCCCTTGTGCCTCACATCGCTCACTACTCATGCTTGCCAAGCTAACTGCCTGGCATGGTAATAAGCTTTACGGAATTGATTTCAAAAATGCTTACTTAAATGCCCGCATGCAAGACCCTGTATTTGCCTGCCCACCTGATGCAATGGATAGAGAGGGCAAAGAGGGGATGATATTGCGTGTTGATGGAGCGTTATATGGTGCGCCTCAGGCAGGTAGAAGGTGGTATGACATACTAGCCCCTAAGTTAGTAAAACAAGGATTTAGGTTGTTAGACTCCGACTTATGCATGTTCGTAGAGAAAGACAAGCCTATAAGAGAAGCTATAATGGGAGTATTTCACGTGGATGATTTGATATTTTCCGCACCTAACAAAGAAGCTTATGATAAATTCGCGTCAGCGTTAGAACGGTACTACCCACTCAAAAGGCTAGGAGTTGCGAAAGAATTCAAAGTTATAGAGATAGTGCATGAGAAAGGCAGAATCGTTTTGCACCAGAGAAAGTACCAATTGCAAATTTTACGTGAGACAGGATACGCAAATTCTCGTCCGGTCAGTACCCCAGCGGTAGACCAAACACCGGAAGCAATGTCGGAAGATGCTGCTTTGCGTAAAATGTCCGAGTATAGTAGGCAGTTTGCTTTATTTAGCCAAAATGACAATACCAGATATCGAACAAGCTCTTAACGCTGCAAGCGTCATGCAAACCATAGATAAGGGAGTAACTTACGCTATCTTAGGCAGAATCATACGCTATTTAATCAAGTCTTTTCGCGGTATAGCATTTAACGGGCCAAAATCAGTTCAAGAGAGTATGTCCTACTCTAAGGTCACTTTGTGGTCCGATGCCGCTCATAAAGTCTGTTTGAAAACGGGTAAGTCTCGCACAGGTTTTATAATCTTGTGGGGAGGAGACCCGATAGGTTGGCTTTCAAAAAGACAGAGTAGGATAGCACTTAGTTCAAATGACGCGGAAATTTACGCGGCTGCTGAATGCATAAGAGAAGGACTAGCAATAGGTCATGTCAGACAGGAAATCGGAATTCCGCAAAAAATTGCAATAGAAATTTTCGATGATAATTCACAAAGAATTCTCGCGGGTGAAAGAGGATTATCCGGACCCCGCACCAAACATCTGCCTCTCGAATTACACTTCATTCATCACCTTCAGAGAGATGGAGAGATAAAGTTCATAAAGCTAGGAACTAAAAAGCAAATAGGAGATTTACTCACTAAACCGTTACCGCGTGAGCAGTTTAATTATTTGCTCAACAAGTTTAGTATGGTTATCATTCCGGGTGAACCGGAATGACTATGGGTGTTTCACCTATGTTTTGTGTTTTGTTTTCGTTTTGTGCGAGTTGTTTAGTTTTATCGATGTCGGACTGGAGGCCATGGAATCTGCGATCAATGACTTGGCTCGACTACGTAGTACTACCCTTTGATCGGATCATCAACCAATGTGCAGAGTGGGGAATCAATAGGGCGGAGTTCATGAGGCTAAAGCATGGACCGCTCGGCGTGGCTGGGGGAGACTGTGACCCGCTCGACGAGCAGTCTTGTCTGTACGGGGGTGCACGGGGGACTGTGACCCGCTCGGCGTGCGGTCTTGTCTGTACGGGGTGCCCTAAGGGGTTTTTTTTGAGCCAAGAAACATAGAGTTTTAGGAGGGTGGGGTAAGAGGAGGGGGGTGGGACGGGGGGACTGTGACCCGCTCGACGAGCAGTCTTGTCTGTACGGGGGTGCACGGGGGGACTGTGACCCGCTCGACGTACAGCTTGTCTGTGCGGGTGTCCATAGGTTTTTTGATTTAAGAAACCTAAATGTATGGAGGGGTGGGGGGTGGACTGCGACCCGCCGCCTACAGAAAACCCTGGACCGCTATATATCTCTGCTCACAAAAAGACCCTGACAACTAGTCCCCCGGCAGCCAATCAGACTCCCCGCGCAGGTCGGTCCCTGTGGGAGGAGACATTCGCTAGCACACGCCCTGCACCCATCAACGCTGAGACTTACCCCTCCTCTGTCCCTCCTTTTCTTATCCTCTTTCTCATAATTTTCTTTTCTCTTTTCTTTGGGAATACAAGTTTATAATTCTCTTGGCTTAGGGAAGAGGATGGGGGTGAATAAATCGGAAGCCCACCCCCCCCCCCTCCCCCCCTTCTCTGAGCCAAAGAAAATTAACAACTTAAATTTCAAAAACAACAAGAAAAAAGGAGAGGGAGGTCACAGTCCCCCCGTCCTACCTCCACCCCCTTACCCCACCCTCCTAAAACTTTATGTTTCTTGGCTCAAAAAAAATCCTTGGGCACCCCGCACAGACAAGGCTGCTCGTCGAGCGGGTCACAAACCCCCCGTGCATCCCCCGTACAGACAAAGCTGCACGCCGAGCGGGTCACAGTCCCCCCGTCCTACCCCCACCCCCTTACCCCACCCTCCTAAAACTTTATGTTTCTTGGCTCAAAAAAAATCCTTGGGCACCCCGCACAGACAAGGCTGCTCGTCGAGCGGGTCACAAATCCCCCATAAATACTACAAACTTTTCTAAATTTTTTTGTAGTATTTTGTTTTAGAATTAATATTTATCAATAGGCCGTATTCTAGTCCGTTGCCAATAAAGTTCATCCGCGGGCCCGCGGAGTTTTCCATTTTCACTATTTCTTCACCCCAGAGGGCCCCCATAAAAAGTTTTTCTCTCTTTATGCCCGGCCCGCGCGGAAAAAATGGCAATGTCCACTTTCTACCTATCGACAAGAAATTAAAAAAGACGAGCCAGGCCAGCAACAAGAGGCCCAGGCACGGCAGAAGGACGACAGCTAGGCAAGCGCAGCCACGCGCTGGCGGGGGGGCCGTGGTGCCCGCGAACAGCCCGTCTGCCGGTAGTGCCGGCAGTTCCAGGCTGAACTCGATGGTCTCGAGCCGCAAACGCCGGCCGCCGTTGACCGCGTACAGGTCCGCGCGGGGGTGCTGCAACAGCGTGGTCAGCCCGCAGAGCCAGCTTTTTTTCCCAACTTCACGGAAGTCTGCCTCGGCGCTCTGCCACTCGAGCCCCACCGGCGGAGCCCGCAGGCTGAATTCGAGCGAAATTCGTGGCGCCGAGGACGCGAGCCGCCGACGACGTGCACCCCCGGGCAAGAGCAGTAGCCTGAGGACCTTGGCGTCGGTAGCGTTGCAGGGCAGCCGTGTTGTCAGGTCAGTGCAGTTTTGTTGCGAGACGTTGCCAGCCGCGAGTAGCAACTGGTTCTGTAACTGGAGTTTGAATTCTAGTGGCAGACGTGCCGTCTGATTCCGTTGCAGCCCTAGCCATGAGAGCGTGCGTGTGCGCTGCAGCCACAGCTGGCCCCCCAAGTACTGCCGTCCGTCCTGGAGGCGCGTGAGTTGGCAGAGCGACGCGTACAAGAAGTCGAGCCCGAGCAGCGAGGCCGACAGCGAGCCATTTGAGGACAGGGCCGAGGGGAAGGGGCCCGCTGGTAAGATCCCGCCCGTGCGACAATGGTCTTCTAGATACAGGAGTTGCAGTTCCTCGTAAATCAGGTCCGTGGGCTCCCGCTGCAGGAGATCGTTGGCGGCGACCACTACGCGCAGGACGGGCTCGGGCTGGCCGCCCGGGGACAGAGCCAGCCCGAGCCCGGATAGGTCGCGCCTGATCACTGGGCCGACGGGCATCATCGAGGAGGCTACGGAGAGAGAGGGGCTGGAGGTAGGAGAACGGGGGCCCGAGGTAGTGGCGGAGGCGGTAGGCGTCGCGGAACGGCTCGCCGAGGTAGTTGCGGAGACGGTAGGGGTTGTGGAAAGAGTGTTTGAGATAGAGGTAGTGGCGGAGGCGGTAGGGGTTGCGGAAAGAGTGTTTGAGATAGAGGTAGTTGCGGAGACGGTAGGCGTCGGGGAAGGGCTCGCCGAGCTCGAGGCTGAGACTACGGAGACCGTAGGGGTTGCGGAGAGGCTCGTCGAGCTTGAGGCTGCGACTACGGAGACGGTAGGGGTTGCTTGTTCTTGCCCCTCTCCTTGTCCCTGTCCTTGTCCCTGTCCTTGCCCCTGTCCTTGCCCCTGTCCTTGTCCCTGTCCTTGTCCCTGCCCTTGTCCCTGCCCTTGTCCCTGCCCTTGTCCCTGTCCTTGCCCCTGTCCTTGTCCTTGTCCTTGCCCCTGCCTTTGTCCCTGTCCCGAGGCGGTTGCGGAGACGGTAGGCGTCACGGAACCGGTGGTTGAGCTCGAGGCTGAGACTACGGAGACCGTAGGCGTAGCGGAGAGGCTCGCCGAGGCGGTTGTGGAGACCGTAGGCGTAGCGGAGAGGCTCGCCCAGGTAGTTACGGAGACAGTAGGGGTCGCGGAGAGGCTCGCCGAGGTAGTTACGGAGACAGTAGGCGTAGCGGAGAGGCTCGCCGAGGTAGTTACGGAGACCGTAGGGGTCGCGGAGAGGCTCGCCGAGGTAGTTGCGGAGACCGTAGGGGTCGCGGAGAGGCTCGCCGAGGTAGTTGCGGAGACCGTAGGGGTCGCGGAGAGGCTCGCCGAGGCGGTTGTGGAGACCGTAGGCGTCGCGGAGAGGCTTGCCGAGGTAGTTACGGAGACCGTAGGCGTAGCGGAGAGGCTCGCCGAGGCGGTTGTGGAGACCGTAGGCGTAGCGGAGAGGCTCGCCGAGGTAGTTGTGGAGACCGTAGGCGTCGCGGAGAGGCTCGCCGAGGTAGTTGCGGAGACCGTAGGGGGTATCCGCGGCAGGATATCGAACAGCTTCGGGCGGGCGATGTAGAACAGGACGACGATACGAATCAAGAACAATGGGAATACGAAAAAGGCAGAGTGGAGGACGGCGATGAACATGACAGCGATGAGCTACGTAATGATGTGGATTAGCCCTCTGAGGCCACTCGGTGGCCGGTGGCAGGGATTCCTGACATTTCTGGTGGCCAGTGGCGAAAATCGTAGGACAATCTTATTTTATCGCATACAGCTCGCTTTCCTTTCTTTTCACTTGTTTCCTCACACCCCTAACGTTTATATATATATAGCTTTTAGTGACTTTTATACCCCTTACGGGAAGCGCTTGCAAATTTTTCATTTGCTTAAGAACTATAAGACACTTAAGACGGTAGTTATAATATTGACAAATAACTAAGGGGGAGCGTTGGTCATTACTATTTCAATTTAATTCACCGTTACTTAGGTAGTTGATTTGTCAATAGGCCTGACAGTCAATAATGCCAATGTTAACTGAATATGCGTAAGACCTGTACCTAAGTTAGTCAGTTTGTGACGTGGAAGTCAAAGAGTCAGTTCTTTTATTATACGAGTTATTAAAGTGCGTTTCCATACTGCGTGATAGTCTTGCTAGGTAGCCCGGATAGATCCTGAAAGGGGTCGGTAAAAGTTCCACAATGGGTAGCTTCCCAAAGGTCTTGAACCGGTCCGGAGGCACGAAAACGTTCAGGCAAAATTAAAACAATGAAACAAAAGGATCAATTTAATGAAAAACGTACTTTCGAAAAATATAGCATATTTCCAAAACAGTGCCCGAATCCAAGTGCATTACTGGGTAGCAGCGGGAAGAGGGGCAGCGGCATGCATCATCATGACATGCCAACCGTTGTGGCACTCTTCGGAGCAGAAGGAACCCTCCGCGGACAAACCATCTAACTTGTCGCAATCGCCTTCCTCTACGCCGCAGGTGTAATCGCATTGATCGTACTCATCACTGCCATCTTCCAGCTTGGCGCCGGTCTTCCACCACCCATTGTGCACCGTGCTGTTGCATTTCTGGCAAATGTCATTGTCAAATTCCCGCACGTCAAACGTGATCTCGCACACGCAGCAGGTGGCGTGGACAGAAGACTTTTCCCCTCCAATGTAACCTTTCTTTTTAAGGGTCGCGTCGACCTCCCCGTCGTCATCGTCTTCCAAGTCTTCTTCTTTTTCCTCCTCCTTCCCCTCAGGGAGCTCTCCTTCAACAGCTTCTTTGGGCGGCCTGCCCTTTTTGGAACCAGGCTCCAGAAACTTGCGGATGCGATCCTTGGCGTTTTGAACCTGACCAACATCGATGCCCAAGCCGGTGACGACCATGTTGGCCGGAAGGGCGCCGATGACCTCCGAGCCAGAGCCCATGCAAGCAACCAACACCTTGCTCTGCGGGGGAAGAACATGAGAGAGGATTCGTTTGGACAACTCCGTGGGTTTTTCAAAAGCGTTGGCTCGTTGCTCCGGTTGCCCAGTAACTTTCTGTTTTTTTTTGTTGGAACAGGAACAGTGTACAGGTTGTGACAATCCAGCGGGTTCCTGGCGAGATTGAGCGTAAATGCATTCTGGGACGGGTAGAACGCAACCATGACGCACTCCACTGCCTTGATCCACTTCTGGACGTGTCACTGGTAGTTGTGCTTCTCCTTGTACCAGAACACAGGCTCGATTGTGCCGTAGCCACACTGCTGCAAAGCTTCCGCCAAGACGTTGTACTGGGACAGATGGTGATGGAAAACGACGTCGCGCTTGTTAGCATAGCCGACAACACCGAACTGGTTCAGCAATTTGATGACATTGTCCTTGTTGATTTCAGTAGTGTCAGAAACAAGGTCGGAAATGTTGTAAGGAAGGTCAGCGTAAAGCAGGTCTGGAACAAACAAGACACAAACAGAAGTTCGAAGACAAAGGAAAAAAAATATTGCATATTTTCAATTGATGATGGAAAAGTAAGGGAGACCAAAATTGCCATGCACGAGATCAGTGTTCTGCGCCATGTTGAACATGTTTTGGACGAGAATCGTAGCGTTGCCGACATGGATCTGCTGATCTTCAGAGATTGGTACCTGTAAAAAAAAAAACGAAAAAAAAAAAACATACTTCAACGCGACGAAGAAAAGTTCCGACGACGAAGAAGAGGAACAGTCAGCCTACGGATCACGCAATGACGGAACGTCAAGCAGCTCATCGAGCAGCCCATCGAGCAGCTTATCAAGCAGCTCACCCGCCACCGGATCGCCAAGTAGCTCCGTCCTACCAACTGTCCACGTACCGATTGAAATGGCTACATTGTTCAGTCAAGCCGACTATGTAAAGGCCCAGATACATATCCGTTGCTTCCTGGTAGAAGCATGCTAGGAGTCAACTGCACTTCTTACAGTGCAAAGAGCCGGCACCAACCCCGCAGTAATCTGGACTGCGCTGTGCGAGCGATTCGGAAGCAAGGGATCAGTATCCATCGCCCGACTTCTGATGCAGCTCTTCGAGACCAAGCTGAAGAACAGCACTCAACTACCTACATGGATGGAAGTCCTGACTCAACGCTTCGAGCAACTGGACACGAGAGGAGTACCGCTACCTGACGAGTTCCGGGTGGTCTTCCTACTCTTCAAGTTGAGGAGTGTGCGACGTTGGCGATGGGCGACATAGGTGGTACAATGTACTGGTCTAAGTCAGACAGAGACAAGCCACATTACAATGAGATGTGTTCACTTATTTTACAAGCATTTCATGCAAACCAACTGTCTGTTACCTCATCTAGGTCTCCCACTGCCCTCTACACTTCGACTTCGCCTGCGACCAGCAAGAATGACATACAGTGCCTGAACTGCAACAGAAGAGGACACATCGCGGCCCAGTGTCGGTCTACCTGCACGAAGCGTGTGTGCCAAGGACGACCCAGGCACTCCGGAACCGAGTGTCCAGTTCGCCGACGACCTGCACCACCCAACACGAACGCGCGACGTGGTGGCCGAGGTGGAGACTCGAATCAGCGAGGACGAGGTGGCCGACCCGGACCGACCAACACGAGACGAATACAACGACCAACCGGACAAGCCAACATCATCCCCGACGCGGACGCAACGAACAACGTCGACGACCCAACAAGTGATCCACCAGAAGCGTGGCTGATGCACACTGGCGACTTCGACGAAGAACGACCCGACCCGGAGGAGAACGACCCATCACAAGAAGAAGTTGCCTACGTAGAAAGGGGAAATAGGTACGGCAACAGAGCAGGACCAATCCAACTATCTCCCCTCACACCTACTTCTACCGACTATAACCCCCCTACCCCCACTGAAGCATTGCCCGCACCACACCCGGACTATTTGGAAGATCCATCGAGACGCCCCGACATCTCGCTCACCGTTCTACAACGCATGGATGAAAATGACTACAGACGCGCCTACATCCAATGGACACGAATGCGTGTCTTATTCCAGACGACCCCGCAGGGATTCCCGGTCCCACCCGCCCACTGGCCATTACCTTGGTGCCCCCTCGGGACGCCCATCAATTATTTTCTACCGAGAACCGACCCATGGATCCTACCGTCACGACTGCTACAAGACGCGCCCGGCTCAACCGGCATGGAGCACTTCGTCTTGCGAAGCAGACGCCCGAGACGAGCACAACGGGACCGGGGAAGTGCACAACAACAACCGTCAGACACACAATCTCCGCACGCGCCAACGCAGAGCTTCACAAGCTCACCCACACCTGAAGATAGAACGACTTCGAGACAAGCCCAACAGGATAGACAACCGATACCTGCATTCATCGAAGAGCGCTGACAACAACAATGGGAATCACCGAGCGTGGGGACCGCCTCAACGAGCGAGGAGCTACCTACCCCAACAGTGGAACACGGTGATAGATCGCCCGTTTCGACTTTTACATTACCTATCTTACTGCGTGCAGGAAGAAGAATGTCTCACACCGGTTCAACCAACGACGACATCATCGCCTGCAACAGTCAACGCAGACACTGCAAGACGTATACAAGCCATAGCAGAGCTACCCTACGGCCAACCGGTCCAATACAGGCGATTACCGGGAGCATCGCAACCGACCGAACGTAAGTACACCTTCGCTTGGTCCGACGCACATTATTGCTTCCATCACCCCACTACTGAACAGCTGGCATACTGGAGCATCGTGAAGGACTTCCGCCTGCTTCCAGAGCAATGGTCATTAACCAAACCGGACTGCATCGACTGCAAAGCCGTTCGCGAAGCCAAGCGTGGCAGTGTCAGATGGGACTGCACATACTGCGGCAATCAAGATGGGAAGTTAAAGCGATGCAGCGGCTGTCAGCTTGTTTACTACTGCAACATCGACCACCAGAAGATCGACTGGCCGGCACACAAGGAATTCTGCATCATGGCCAGGAGTCATCCTCTGATCGACCAGCTACGAGCAAGAGGAACGAGGTATGACCTATTCGGCATACCAACAGACCAACCTGAATTGGCCGACCTCGTATATTTCAGCACCTGCTGCGATACCGCGAAGGGGGGCCGCACGCACCTCTATTCATTGACTCACCCACAATGTTAGACATGGCCATGAGCCTGGATGAATTTACAACTAGAGACGTGTGGACCCCAGGACTGCGACGATGGCACAATCACATTCCCACCTCAACTTCGCGGAAAATGATGAAGACTACGTGGAGACGTCAGCGACACCGAACGCAAACCTCGCCGCCATCGCAGCTACCCTACCGGACATGCCCGACCTAGACAACGCCTATTCATTCGCCGAACCGACAGCAACGTGGGCTACACTACGACCACCACGGACTGGAATGAACAAATGGAGGCAGAACAACACCGACCCTATGGAATAGACGCAACGAGTGAACAGTGGCGACGACTGTTGGAGAAGCAGCTGAAGCGGATGCTGAACATACCAGACACGCTGCCCGACATGAAGCACCGACCGCCCCCGGTGAGGCCATTCATACCTGACATCGAACCATTGTTCAACGATAACGTCCGACCCCAAGTCAACTACTACCCGCCTGCAGGACCTGAAGAAGCTGAAGAGCTGCGAGAACGCCTAAGACGCCACGACTACTCACACACAATCGAGTTCGTGCTAATGGCAGACATCTTCGACGAGCTGGAGGAAAAGAAAGACCCAAACGAAGACACAGCAGACGCGGAGACCGTAGCTGACGAGGACGCCTGCGACGACATCGACGAACCGGAGCTCGACGACTCAGAGTACGAGGACCGCTTCTTCCCACCCGCACTGGACTTTGCCAACGTTCGAGAGTGGCAATACTACGTCAGCGATCATCCAGAGTTAGAATACTTGGAGTTCAAGGATGTGAACGAATACAACTCATGGATGCAAGAGACGATGGACCTCGAACGGAAAGAGCTCAAACACCCTGCAGTCAACTACGTCCTGATGGCCGACGACAACCCTCCCGACGTTGTAGATAGCGCATGCAACCGCTGGCTATTCTACGCTAAGGCCCCCGTCGACCCCAAGCCTGTCCGCGAAGAGAAGCCGGCTTTCCTAAACAACATATTATTATCCGGCAAACCACTTCCGGTGAGGACAAGGGCGACTGCCACTCCGACGTGGCTCAATGGTTATGGTATATCGGTTAAACAGTCATTTCCAAACTCACTCATATCACCATCATTACCATTCAACCTTGACACCCCACCCCACGCCTTGACCATGACATGCACAAGACAATCATTCACCAGAATGGACAAGTGTTCATATACGACAGACCCGTGTTCATGTACATATTAGCAAGGGGGAGGCTCAACTCACACCTACTATATGAACTAGATAGACCTGGAACAAAACCACTTGACCCTCATCAACGATACATACCATACAGGTCCAAGCCGCGAGAACTACCAACATTGGCCGCGACTGTCGACAGCCTGCCAGATCTTGCACTATGGTCAGTCAACCCTCGACCATCACATGCGCCGTACGACTCTATGACCTACACAGAGCTTTAATGCATGCAAACCCGCGGATGATGCATGAGTTTGCAAACAGTGTAGGCAGACGCATCGCTGGTAAAGATTGGATGCGTCTGGTACGTGCATGTCATGGATGTAACAGGGGCAAACCAAGCAAACCCCCTATGTATAGAGGGAACTATCTAGACCTAGAGTACAAGAAAGGTGAGGCATTAAACATAGACTTCAGCGGTCCATTTCCCGTTCGATCAAGGTTCGGAAACTACTATCGAGGGGGAGTGATGTTCTCACACAAAGTTTGCTTGCAACTTCTACACACCCACACGTGAGTCTAAGCTATACATGCCTCATCTCACACGCATATTTGCCTTCTTTGAGAGACGAACAGGCAATAAGCTAAAACAAATAAGAGCAGATGGTGAGTTTGTGTCTGAACGACTAAGAGATTACCCAGACAAACACTGCATCATACTTAAGACCACACGCAACGAGCCAAATATGAACCCCTTTGCAGAAAGGATGAATAGGACAGACGACACACGCGCCCTAGCTGCACAGTTAGACGCAGGCTTACCACACACATTTTGGGAGGATACACACAAAGCGAGCCTATCTATCCGAATGGTTACACCACTTTGCAAAGGCACGGACAAAGGCAAATCCCCATGGGAATTGCTTATGGGCCGGAAACCCGTACAATCATTTATTCAACCTTTCGGGTGCCTTGCATGGGTCAAAGTGGAAACGACAAAGGCACAGCCTGTCGCTGTACCAGGCACACTCATCGGCTATAATATATATCGTCGTGCCTATAAGATACTCATTCAGGAAACCAGACAAGTGGCTACGGTGGAAAAACGCAATGTAGTACGTTTCGACACTACGACTCGCGGCTACACTTGCAGGGTGCCCAGACGCCCTTGGCAACCACTCCTCGTGTCGCACAACGAGACGTACGCTGCTCTACCAACTACCCAGTCTGTCCAGTGGAAAAACGAGGACCAACTACCACAATTCCATAACTTTGACACACTCAGTGGCTGGTGGCCAGAAGAACAACGGTCGATTTTTTCACCAGACACACCAAACACACTGGACACACTTCAAGCCTTTACGTGCAACCGAGCCCGTCCTTTGGCTCTCTACTCCCCCCACCCACCAAATTTGCTCCCAACTCAACAACTTCAGTTGTACAAAAGACTAAGACAATCACAACACATCGACAGACAACACAACACAACCAACCGACACCAACCCCATCCCATCAACTTTATCTGCGACCCAATTCCCTCTCCCAAATAATTGGACTAGCAATAAAGGCATACCACGACAATGGGATGGTGCTGCAATAACTCCAACAAACATAATTGCCCGGCCTAGGCAAAGGAAACAAACACCAGCACACCACCCCACTCACACTGCTCACATCACCTTTGCTCATGAGCTTGAGGGGGAGGAAGAACAGGCCATAGAACAGGACAACTATTGTTTGTTTACGAGAGTGTTACACATTTCTCAGAAAAACATAAAGTCACACCCACAGGTACTCGCTGCACAGTTGGCCGAGTTGCAAGAATTGTTTGGATGTGAGGCATTGCAATGGGTGCCTCGGGCCACAGCAACAACAGCGAACGTACCTTCCGTTCATAATACAAATCGCGACTAGTAGCGTAAGGAAATAGAATGAAAGAATATGTATATTATAGTCCATACGAATGTTCCTCACCCACCGCCCAACCTATGTTTCTTTTGCTAGTACTAGTCTCGTATGCTGCCTTTAGTGGCCTTATGATTTCTCATCTTGACTTCTCACAGGCGTATTCCCATGCAAACATGAAGGACCTCGCCTTCGCCTACCCGCCGAAAGGATATGAAAACGAAAGTGACCCTTCAATGATTTTATTGTTGAAGAAGGCACTTTATGGCACCCCTCAGGCGGGGCGAAGATGGTTCGATCATGTTTCAACAGGCGTGAGGCAAATAGGGTACAAACAATCCACACTGGACCCCTGCATTTTCTTTTTGCCTCAGGTTAGAAACCGGGCGAAACTACCTCTCTACCTACTACTACGCACAGATGACTTGTTTGTTTTTCACAGAACCACGAACGAGCATGAGGCCCTATTTACCAAATTGAAACATTCATTTAGGGTGAAAGATTTGGGCCAGGTTAGAACGTTCTGTGGTTTGCAGTTTGTTGGGACATCAGAGGGCATAGTAATACATCAACATGAATATATTAAGGGCATGCTTAGGGATTTCAACTTTCACGAGGCCAAGCCGGTGGCTACCCCTGTAGCCATGACTGACCCTCCACCTGCCAATAAAGAAGCAATGCTTCGACGTTTCTCGCTCCCTCGCTTGCTCGGTGCCCTCCTCTGGCCGGCAACCCAGACTCAACCTGCGATCTCCTACGCAGTCAATCACGCAGCCGTGCTCGCCTCCAAGAAGCCTGATGTGGCCTACTCCGCGATAGCCCGCATCCTTCGATACCTTCGAACGCCAAGAGGCATATTCTTCCCTTTTCAAACCCGTAGGTTTGAACTTATTTCCTTCTCGGACAGTAACCTCGGGGGATGTGAGTACACGCGACGTTCAAGAACGGGACAACTGCACATGACGACCGGCCCGATAGCGTGGAGTTCGAAGCGTCAACCAACTGTCGCGCTGTCAACTCAAGACGCTGAAACCATCGCCAACTCTACAACGTGCCGGACAGCGATCGCAATCCTACACATGTGCCAAGACATTGGCATCCCGTTGAAGACGCCGGTCACAATCAACAACGACAACCGGTGGGCAGTGCTGAATGCAACCAACGGCATGGGTACCGACGGCACGCGTCATCTGGCCCTCAAGCACCATTACGTGGTGGAGCGAGTACGAGCCGGGGAGGTGATCGTTCGACATGTGCCTACGAAGGACAACCTGGCTGACTTGATGACGAAGTCACTTCCAACTCCGCGATCTTCAGAAATAGTCGCACAATTTACCGTATTACTTAAGGACGTGATACCTCATTTCGAGGTATAGTGCAATTATTACTTCCGCTTAAACACTAAGGATGGACTTACAATAACAGACTTGCTATACCGTTGCAAGGACCTGCATCCTTTGATGCCACCATTGACTCAAATTTTTTTCTTTTCTGTGTTAAAGTAGCTTTAACATGTATTATATTATATCCAATCATGAGCATAGTTACTACTCATTACATCTATGTTACTAATAATATATCATCTCTTATTTCAACATCTATTATACATATTGTTATGCCGAGGGGGAGAGTAAGCAATAATATTTACTAAATATATTATTACCTTTTTATGGTCAATTTCACGACATAACAATTATAATTAGGCTGGATTACATTCATTACCATTTATATATTTACCTATCATATTTATTATTCGTTACAATAATATTGCAGTTATTCATATATTAATTACCAGTTATATACATTGGCCCATACTGATGCAACATCATGAGTCAGGCTACGAAGCCAGTATATAATTTTATGGTATTTATTTACTCCTTGATTATAAATTTATGGTATTTTAGATTGAGTTCAAGTCATTGGTTCTTAACCATTGATTAGATTCATTATTATCGTTTCAACCTTTGATCAAAGTACCTCAGCGTAAACAATTATTCAAGTATCCGGAGACAATGTCTACTAGCATACTTTCTCACTTCCAAAGATCACCGGTGTTCGAAGAGTCGTAAGTCCACATGGAACCGAAAGTCGTCAAGGGGATTTGGCGAGAAAGGGCGACCAAAAGTCGTCAAGGGGATTTGGAGAGAAAGGGCGAAGTCCTTCGTCCATGTCGTCAGAAACTTGTTGACGGAAGCATCCTTCTGGTCCCTGAGACGAGCCATTCCAGCGAAACCTTGATCGTGCGCAGAAATGCAGTTTTCGCCGAATGTGTTTTTACGGTGGACGTCAGCAGCAGTGTTCTCGAAGGCGCCAAGAAAACTGACGAATGCACGACCTGCATCGTTCCAACGAACGAAACGAAGAGCTTCCAGGTGAATGACCGGAATTTTGTGTTCTGAGGTTCGTCAATGTGAAGGTGCTGAATTTCATGGCTGGAATGAAGACCAACGATCGCCTGCAAAGGAAACTTCCCGTCCTGGATGGCCTTGCGCAGAAAGTTCTTGATCTTGCCCTGGCCCTCGACTGGCAGGCTCGTGAAGTCCATCTTGGGCCTTTCCTTTTCTACAAGCCCAGCCGAAGTCCACAAAGCCTGAAATTCTTTCAATGCTCTCTCGTCAACGAAAGGAGGGGATTCCAAGAGAGGATTGTCGGCGTCGTCCAGCCCCAGCGTTCCGGGATTGACCTGATCGCGCGGATCCATGATCCAATCCACCCACTGGATCTTCCTGTTGGGATCCAGAGACTTTTTAACATTTTCGGCGAGTTGCTTGACATGGTCTGGGTCGAGTAAACGATCAGTCACAGCCCTGTGGGGTTGGGTAGCGATGGCGTCCGGAATGGCCTCCACATTTTTGTAAGTCATGCTGGCAAGGGCTTTGGAAGCTTCCTTCATCTTCAGTCTGGTGTCTGCACAGAACAACCAACCAAAAAATATAACATATTTTTCAACAAAAGAACAAAAGAAAAGGTGGCTGACAAGCTTTGACCCTTAATGTACTCATCCTTCTCAGCTTTCTGCCTGTCAGCCTCGGAGACATTCTTGCCCACGCACTTTTTCCCCTTCATCTTGCGCTTCTTCTCGGCTGGTTCGGACCCTTCCGGCGAGGCCTCAGGTTTGCGCTTTCCAGTTGGATCAGGTGTGGAGGCTGAAGAAGAAGACGCCGGAGACAGGGGAACCTGGGGTGCGGGAGAAGACAACGAGGATGAAGACGCTGTCGCGGTAGTGGCGGAGGAGCTCCTGGCCAGGGCGTGGTGGGTCCAACCGCAGTCTTGGGCTGCTTTTTGTTCGAGGGGATGGATCGTAATGGAGTGGATGCTGAGGAACTGCTCGATGAAGAGCTCGAAGAACTACTAGTCGACGAAGAGCCCGAAGGCTGAGTGGCAGCAGGGGCTAAAGATGCGAGGCTTTGGGGCCTGCCTGCAGCTAGCTGAGCAGAAAGACGACGAGCAACGGCACTGTCGGCGGGTGCAAGTTCCTCTTGGGTTTCGGTTCCCGCAACCTCAGTAGCTTCAACACTGCTCCGAGAACTCGCCGCCGCGGCGCGGGATGCAGAACGAACAAGAGAATCGCTGGGATGGAAAACAGAGGCAGGATCAGCCGGGTCAGCCTGCGAATCAGCGATGGGCTGCTTGACCTGAGGACCTTCTTGGAACCATCCTAAGTTAAAAAATATGGCAATCATTATTTTTCAACACTGGACAATGATGAGGTCGTGGTGGAAGATGTGTCTCTCTGATGAAAAATATGACATATTTTTTTGACACGGACAAACAAAAACGAAGTGGAGCAAAGAATCGTGAGACATTGAAGCTCAAAAGAAAAATATGGCATATTTTTGTTTGAAGACATCAGCCCCTTCACCCATCTTCTCTTGAAATTTTTTTAGCTAAGCGTTCGCAGCCCCTACACCCAGAAGCAAAAACAAAAAAGCATAGTGACCCGAAGCCAAAAAAACAGTTCGGGCAGGCATGGTCGCCATGAACTCACAGCCCATAATTGAAACCTTTTCAAATTCAAGCAACAACTACAATAACAGACACAACGCAACAACAAACAACTAAAACAAAGGAGAGAGAGCTTGCTGACTTGTAGGAGCTGCCGCGTTTGGGCCTTTGGAGAACATGGCGTACAGCTTCTCGTCCCAGGTCACATCCTCAGGCCAGCCCACAAAGTAAGCCTCAGTCAGGCACAGTTCAATCAGGAAGGCAAACGTCTTGAAGTCTCCACCTTCCTGTTTGCTTTCGTCCTTGACCCACACCTGGACGTGCCAAAGTCGAGGGTTGTACTGGTAACTAATAGCATATTTTGGCTTAAACGCAAACTTCCACACAAAACCGAGATCTAAAGAGCTCTCGACTTGACCCGTCCAATCACTCCCATGCTCTCCTCCAAACTCCAGGTCAGAGCAAATGAGCTTCAACTCAGGTGTGATCCACCATTTGTAGGTGATGTAAGACTTGTCGATAGCGTAACCACCCATGATGTAGTGTTCGGAAAGCGATTTTGAGAGTGCAACAATCTAGACACCTGAACAAAAGTGCTCAAGTTGACCGGAAGCGGTCACAAAGCAAAAAAAAAAAAATTAGGCCTGAAAACATGTGTGTGTGTGTGTGTTTTTTTTTAATAGGGACGGAAAGTCACCCTCCTATGGTGAAATGCAATCAAAAATGGCAAACGGACCGAGTCCGGCCACTCGTCCCCAAAAACGGACGTCCGAAACCGGTTTTTGTGCCTTGGTGGCACCGAGTGTCGGCTCAAACCGGCTCACTTGCGGAAATATGGCATTTTTTTTCTGAGACATCATTTGAAAGTGATTTTTTACCCTTTTTTCCGGACGGATTTGTTTGAAAAGGGTCCAGTGTCGGAATATGCCATGTTTCTGTTTTCCGACAACCCTTGTAAAACCATTCTCGCCACTTCTGTTTTCTTTTGACAATATTAGGTTCTCAAGCGAGGTTACCTGTCTGCGCTGAGAAGCCACTTCGGGGAAAGTGGCAAAATCGATTCAGGGCACTCTTTTTGTTCCTGATTTCAACACGTTCGCAGAAGAAGACCTGAAAATCAAGAAAGCTGTCTCCAGTAAGTTGCCTGTAGCACGTTCAATGCATTTTTTTTTCTCATGTGGTCACTCGTGGTCAGGCGATTTCATGGGTTTTGGCTTCGAGGCTTGGGTGAAAATGTTCGCGCCTGACAGACTTTACAGATTTTGGCGCAAGTTAGCGCATGTTAGGCATCCGAACGGTCAGTTTCGCAAACTTCAAGAACAAGATGCCCAAACTCTTGTGTCGGAGGGCAGACAAGCGTTTTCGTGCTTCCTTCTTTTCGTCATGCTTCAACAGGGTCAGCGTTTTCTCCAGTGGGAGCTTGACTTGTGCCTTGAACTCAAGCATCGAGGACTAACCAGGGAAGGACTCGATGTTTTGTCATCGTTTGGAAGAGTGATTCCGATCAGGAGATCTGATCGCCGCCGCAAAATTCGTCTTCAGGAAATCAAGACATCTCTAAGGTTCTTTCCTTCCCCCCTCCGTTACGCCTGGTTGATCATCAACTGTTCTGAAAAATATGCCATATTTTTTGTCTTTTCATAATTTTACCTTGGTTTGCTTTTAGTATGTGTAGTTACCAAAAATATTGCATATTTTTCTTGTCTGAAATGTTTTCCGCAACCCACAAGTACAATTCCTTTCATTACTTGTACTTTAACTTTTGCAAAATCCTCGGTGTGCCTAATCACAGAAACCTCGGTTCTCTGCGGATGACCTGCTTTTTGCTAGTTCTCTTTGAAATTTTTGGACAAAATATTGTCCAAAGATTTTGTAGAGAACTCACTGCTGTCTACGGTGGTTACTAGTTCTTGCTCCTTCCTTTAAAACTTGTGTTTTAAAGGAAGAAGAGCACCAACTCAAACTCTTGCTGGTCGTCTTCGGACTCCTGTCTGTCAAATTAGACAGACATGCTTCCGAAGAGCACTGCTGCTGATCTCAAGATAATTGAGATCCGATTACTGTATTTGGATGTCAATGCTCTTGAGAATTTCTCTGGTGAAACTTGCTTTTCATTTGAGGGAGGATTCTGGCAAGAAATTACAAATTTCTTCCGCGGTAAAATCTATTGTTACGATTCTTGACCCCTACGGTCATTACTGGTTCGTGCTTTTCTTCGCTTCCAGAGCAGAGTAAGCGAAAAAGAGCGCCAACCCTTGTAAAACTTGTTTCTCATTTAGCGGAGAGTACTGGCAAGAAATTATAAATTTCTTCCGCTGTAAAATTTCTTGCCAATGCTCTTTTTCTGACCCTGGAAGCTTCGTTACTTGTTTTTTCCATTGTGCCCTGTCCAGAGGGACCAGGCAGAGTGGAAGAACCACTCAAACTCGTTGCACAGTTTGTGTGTGTGTGTGTGTGTTTTTTTTTTTTTTTTTTTTTTTTTTTTTTTTTTTTTGGTTTTTTTGTTGGTTTTTTATGTCTTTTTTGTTTTTGTTTTTTATGTTTTTTTGTGTGGGGGCTGTCAGTGTGGAGGAAAAACGAGCCGACGACCTGAAGTCTACTTGGTTCGACAACTTCGCGACCAGCTTGAAGTTTCGGAACGTCGGAGTGCCGAACGTTGGGATTGGGCCCTACAACAACGGCCTCTGGACTGTCTTCGGAGTTCTGAAATCTCAGCGCCAGAACCCTCCCAGCATGGTGCTTCGCGCGGGCCAGGTCGATGCTCTTCCAGAGGAATTGTTTGACGACGCGGTCGTTGCCTTGACCCAAGCTAACATGAGAGAGCTTCAAACCAACAACAGAGATTTCGATTGATGGTGATTCTGTCTCCAAGCAGTGCACCAGGATTCCGCTTTGTTTGCCAGCGGACTTGTCAGTCGACACCCGGCCCGGCAATGAACCAGTTGTTTTCAAAGGTCTGAGAATGGAGGACCAGAACATTGCATCGAACGACGCCCTCATCAAACTTCTCGAGAAACTTGATTTACAGCATCGCCGATCGGAAGTTTGGCGTTTCCAGCTTTTTACTGTAGATTCTAACATTTACAAGCGGATTTACAAGGTAGTAATTCTGTGCATGGATTCCAAAATATGGCATATTTTTTTAATTGATGTCACAGGCTTTGCACGATCGAAGCCGGGGTTTGTCGCACTTGAAGTCCTGGATGTGTGTCTTCTTGGGCCATTGGCATGTTCACAAGTTCCTTTGTGTCTTGATTTGGCGTGAGTTTAAGCGTCAGGTTTTTGGGCCCCTTTGGCATGAGCTTTTTCCTTCCAAAAATGCGGGATCAAACCTAGACTCAAGACGATTTCGGCGATCATGTCCTTCGTTCGTCTGGCTTACCCCTTCGTTCAAGCCGACCTGCTCGACAATTTCCAGTTCAATCAAGAGCTCTGCCCCGCGCAGAGGGCCAACCTCGGAGGTTTGCTGGTTTTGTTTGAGTGGTTCATGCCAGTGGTCAGCCAGCCATGTTTGTGAGGTTTGAAAATATGCAATATTTTTCTTCTTTGTGTTTCAGGCCCAAGATCTCGGCTGCGTAATCAGGGAGAACATGCCCGATCAGATTTTTGCTTACTTACATCGCGCCCTCCATGTCCTTCTCCACTTCAGAGCTAACGAGTACTCACACGTTTTGTGCCTGCACCTTCTCACCCTCAACTACTGGAGGCGCCACCAGCATCCGGCGTGGAGGGCTTTTTGTCACGACCCACGGATCTTTTCTGAAGAGCGTTGCGAAGCAAACCTCAGCACCGTAGCGAGGCACTCTCTCACAGACCCCATGCGATTCGACGTCAAGCACGTTGAGCAGACCCTGTTGCTGGTAACTCACAGTCGAGGCAATGTGGCGCCTCCTTCTGAGTCCCAAGGCCAAAAGATCGACCCTCGCGGTGAGGAAGTCAATATTGCTTACAACTTCTTGTCGGATCTGATCGAGGACATTGTTCATGACCGTGCGAGAAAGTACCCAACCGGGCCCTTGACCGGGATTCGCAAGAAGACATGAAGCAAAGATTTGTTGCCTTCGATCTCAAGGTCGAGGTCATGAATGATGTGTTGCCGAAGTTTTCTCAAAACGTGGATCGGTGTTGTCGACTCACTGTTTTGGACTGGCTGATGACTGTTTGTGGCGCCATTGAAGACGGACTCGTTGACGATTCCAGACGAAAGCGTTGATTTGGCCCGTGCGGAGTCAGGTGTGATTAGTCTCAGTAGTGCATCGTCCTCCATGTCTTCTGGGGATGGACCGCCGGATGGCAAGGCACATTCATCCCAGAATCACATTTTGCCTCGCCCTCGCCGAAGACGCCGCCGAGGTGAGGCACCTGCTTCTGACGGCGAGGACACTGACGGCATGGCGCAGAGCGAAGCTGGAGACACTTCCGACAGTTCTGACAGTGATGTGTCCCAATTTACAGAATCAGCATCTACTGTCGCCTCCGCGTCAGTGCAGCAGTCTTTGAGGCCTCCTGAGCGCAGAGCTGCACGTGGCGCCCGGGCGTCCACATGACAGCTTCAGTTCTCTGAGGACATTCAGTTGGGTGCTTCTTCTTCCTCCCAGCAGAACACAATGTAGTGTACGTTGTTTTTAGTTTACATTGACAGTTTTGATGATGGTTGCTCCGGTCTTCGGTTCAGATTTAAGGTTTTCGGGCATTCTTTAGCTTTGTTCATTATTGCCAACCGGTCATCGCGACATATTTTTGTTTCATGGAAATTCATGCTTCGGATTTTTGAGTTTGTCCCATGGGAAGGGTTCGCTTTCCATTTGTGCGGCACCTCACCGGTTGGCTTTTACAACTTGACCGGTTTCCAAGCTACCCTTCTTCAATCTTGACTCACGAGTTCCTGCACAAACAATCCTGTCATGCTTTTCGTCCCTTCATTTCTTCTTTCCAGTCGTTGTTTGTAGTCAGGTTTTTTTTCCAGCACGAGTTGAAACTTGAAAAATATCGTGTATTTTCGTCTTGTGAACATGGGTATGTTTTTATCAATTACAAAAATGATATTTTACCCCTCCGGAGGGGTAAATGAAGCCGTACGTTGGCAGGTCCAGGTTCAACCCCGTACGGCGCGGCCTTAAATCCTATATTTTACACTTAACCGTTTACCGGAGTGCATATGTAATTCTATGTTCATTAGTGAATATGAAAATGGAGGCTTTATGAAAAAAAAGAGTTTTAATCCTTTTTCTATAAACCTTTTTTTATTTTAAAGATCATACTGAGATCTAAGTACTAGTGAAAAAAATTTGAATTTGAATTTTATTGCTAGCGTTAACGGTAATATGTACTGTTTTTTTAAAAAACTTCTTTTTTTCGTAAGGTAAGTGGTTGCGAAAATTTGGTGGTACATATTTTAAGTTACGAACTCTCTTATTCTGAAACCATTTTTGAAAAATCTTTTTTTTCCAATTAGGCATGCTTCCTGGGTTTTGGGTGTTTTGGGGCTTTTAACACTAAAAAATGTTCAGGCCGGGCCAGGGCAAACCCTCAATTTTTTTCCGTCCCTATCGAACTTTTTAAACCCTTTTTGTCGAATTGTTAAGATGCACCATTCCGATGCCGCCCCAAAGAAACTACCTGTACTCATCAGACGTAAGGGCAAGGACAAAAATCTTTCCAATCCCAACAGAGCACTCCTCACGAAGTCAGGGCTGAAAAAAAAAAAAGAAGCTTGACGAAGCAGTCTATGTGCAAGAGCAGCGAGAACAAGACCCTTCGTACGGCAGGGAAACCGGAATTGTTTATGAGCCACTGCCCACAACCCAGGGGCCACAGACCGAGTCTCTTTTCTATAACGTTAGAATAGATTACGATCCACAAAATCCCCCCCCCCCCTCCCCCAGACAGAACATTTTCAACCTGCTTAGTGCAAAACCTATCTCTAACTGGCATGCTGCTTATGACACTGCTGCTTCTGATTCTGCTTCTGTTGACCCTAAGCCTGTGCGTGTGAGATGGAATGCTGCCTTTGATGGTGAGGGTGAGGGGATTTCTTGCGATTAATATGACACACAATATGATACTGTGATTGTTTGTCGTGTTCCACGCACTCGAAAGAAAGACACAGAGACAACGAGTAGAGTCACAGACTGGCAGAGAAAGAAGAGAGTAGGTCAGGCAGTTAGCTTGTTTAGGCAGTGTGTGTCGGAAGAGTATCGGTTGGGTGAGGAGGATGCGTGCGAGTACGATGACATGTACAAAGACATGGTACAAAACTACCAGAAAAAGCCTACCGCCGAAGAGATCCAGGACATTGCCTATCAGACTTTACTGCATATGGATGCCGATGTCATTTCCGACGAACAAGTCAAAACCTTGCTTACAGCTACAAAGCAACCCTTCCTATTCGGTCACGATCTTGTCAAGGACAGAAAAGCCCTTACCGCCGTCGTAGACGAGAAGTACAAACTCCATTTACACCGAAAAGGGACTTCCGCCTCTGCCGACGTTAGTGCACTGATGGAGTGGTTGGAGGCTGGTTGGCGGCACAAAAAGGCAGATCCGAAGGAGCTATGCCTCGCGATTGGGGGTGACGGGCGAAAGACGGGGGCAACATTAAATTCAGTGCTCTGGGCGATGAAGTGCTTTGCTCTAGATGAGAATCGAAACTTAATTCCAGGTTTACCACACCCAACAACACAGGAGGGGATCTTTCCCATCCTCATCTAGATGAGAATCGAAACTTAATTCCAGGTTTACCACACCCAACAACACAGGAGGGGATCTTTCCTCTCCTCATCTCAAAGTGTTCCGAGGATTTGCTCGCCCTGAAAGATCACGCAGGCACTCTCTCTCTCTCTCTCTCTCTCTCTTCCTCCCCCCCCCCCCCCTCTCCTCTCTCTTGTTACTAAGAGTTCGACGAGAAAGGAAGCCTAATTACAACAAGGTCCCCTTTCTCATCGAACTTGCGCAGCTTTCTCAATCGTTGCTTAGTCAGGTTGGATGGAAGGCAATTAATTAATGTTGAATTCCTGTGCCTTTTTTTCAACCTGACGTATTAATTAAGTCACAGGAATTTAATAACTTGAAGTGACAGTATTAATTAATTAATAATAATTTTTCTTAAATGAATGAATTAGGAACACTTCTGTTCGAGTTACAAGAGCTCGAACAGAAGGGTTGGACTTCCGGCAAGACCGGCATTCACTACCCGTGCAAGTTGTTCGTGACCGGCGATATGAAGTGGCTGCTGTCGGTGTGTGCGCATAAGTCAGCAGGTGGTAACCATTTCTGCTACCTCTGAACTTGCCACAAATCCGAACGACATAACTTTGACTTAGAATGGAACATCAACAGGAAGTCAGAGGACGTGAACACGAAAGGAAAAAAAATATAAAGATGAGAAATCTCTTTTCTGGTTTGTCCCTCTAGAGAGACATATACCTGACTTACTGCATATGATGCTTCGTATCTGCGGCCGCTTTGTGGACTACCTGATTCGTGAAGTTATAGACGGGGTGCCGGAAACAAGATGGGGACTCCATATTGATTCCAGTCACCCTTTTTATAAGCAATCAACTCGTTTGCAAGAATTTGCTGATATAGTCAGTAATAAAAACAAACGACGTTCGGGGCCTCCTATAAGCGGCTTTCGCTTTTATCAGCCTCGTTTGGAATCAGGTGGTAAAGGTGCATGGCAATTGTTTGGGTTAGACAGAGGCCAGCCTTTGCGAAGTTTGTTTCAGGCAGTATTTGACGAAGACAATGTACATTTCAAGATCTGATCGCTCCCGGCCGCTGGGCTAGAATTAAGACATTCTGGGCCGCCTGGTGGGCACAGTTTTTGAAAATTAATGCTCGTACTCTTTTTACTGAAGCTGACGCTAAAGCGACGGGGTCAGGAGACTAGATATATTTTTCAGAAGATATGTACGCCTCAAGCGCAAACACCTCATCCAAATATCGTCTACGGTGATTGGGATTTTGCGGGCCCGGACCCAACTTCTCCTATTATTGCTGTTGACATTCAAGACAACAACAAAAATTAGTTTTTCATTTTTGTGTCAGATTTTCATTTTTGTGACAGTTTTTCATTTTTGTGACAAAAATTCAAATTTTCAAATTTAACTGTAACATTTCGCGAAAATTTACGATATTTTGCGGACGAATATAGCCGTTAATTTGAAAATTCAAATTTTCACCCAAAATCAAAATTCCAACCAAAACTGAAATTCCAACCAAAACAGAAAAATCAATTTTTTTTGTTGTCTTGAATGTCAACAGCAATATTTGGACAAATAAATGGGAGGTGCATGGGACGGGTAGACGCAAAAAGCAATAACAAGAGAGGATGGTAGCATTCTTTTGAGTGCCGATGTCGGTCCCACCACTCTGTACACAGAAGACTGGATTACTCCATACGTTCATCTCACTGTCTATCACGTTCCATTTTTTTTGACCAAGTGGGGTACCTTGTACTGGTTTACTTGCCAATCACTTGAGTTGCTGGATCTCATGCATTCTCACTTGTTCTTCAAGCGCAACACGCGCAGAAGAATATGGCTGCTTGAGCTTCTGCAAACTATATACCGCGTTCATGAGCTCAGAATGATCTCGTGGTTACGACTTCACAAACTATAATCACAGGTGCGACTACTGCGCAAAGAAATTTGTTTATCTTGCGCGCTTTAAGTCGCACGTTCGGCAATGCAAAACAGAGGCACTAGATTTAGGTTTTAATATTGGCCTCAATCACACAGTGGGAACCGTGTGGTTTTTTTTAAGTTTAATAAATTGTGATAAGTTCAAAAATTACTATCAAATTCAAGTTGAAATTCAAAATATTAATATTAATATTTCGGCCCGGATATAAGTAATGAATACAGATTTAAATATCGTAAAAAAAAATATTATTATTAGTATTGTCTTTGATTTTTTTTTACAGTCACTTGGATTTCTTTTTTTTTTTTTTTTTTTTTTTTTTTTTTTTTTTTTTTTTTTTTTTTTTTTTTTTTTTGGTAACGCCTGCCGTAGGTGGTGATCATTCACGACCACCACCCACGACGAGAGCAAAATTGTTGGCCAGGGAACAGCCCCACTGTTCGACTGGCCGGTTTAAGCACAAGGAAGCAATTACGAATAAACATTTATAAAACATCACACACTTACGCACACTTACACTTACGAGATGATGCGGCTGCTGTTGCTGTCGAAGGAATGCTCGTCATCACTGGAAACCTCTCGCTCTCGCTTACCGTTCTTATCACCACTGCGACGAGCGCGCTTAGCGGGCCTCTCTCACCACCCCGGCAGGCTCATCAGGCTGCTCTTGCTCAACCATCACCTCACCCATCACCTCACCCTCTTCTTGCTCGTTTTGCTCTATATGAGAATGTTGCAGAGGCGAACTCACTTCATCTCTCTCCACGCTTGCACTGCGACTGCGGCTAGCACGCACGGAGCTACGAATAACCAGCTGGCGCTGCTGCAAGCTAGCTTCAAACATTTTCTGCTGGCAGCCATGACAGACATGAAAGCATTTCGCTTCTGCCTTCTTAGCCCCACGGGGCTTGCGACCACGTGGCACTGGTGGTGGCAACATAACTAACACACACAGCAAAAGATTAGTACAGGCAAAAGCAAACAAAACAAGGAGAGAGGGATGACGGTTGACTTCCGCTGGAGGCGCTTCTGGGTCCTCTGCGCGGTAGGGCTCGTCTTCGTCGCGCATCACCACCTCGACATGTGCGTCCTGTTGAAGGACCGCAGGCACTTGCATGATCTCTTCTCCTTCCACATCTATAACCTAACATTTTCGTCGATGTGCTCGACGGCAGCTGCAGCCTTCATGCGAAACCTATGTATGTATGTGTAAGTATGTATGTGTATATAAGTAAGTATGTATATAGGTATGAAGTTAAAGGACTTATCCGTGGAAGCGTGCGGAGACGCTCTCCTTCACCATGGTGCCCTTGTTCCGCCACTGGAGCCAATCCTCGACGGTGGTAGCGTGGCGCTGGGGAATTGAAAACCCCCCCTGCTTGCCTTGGTGCGCCTTGAACTCGCGGGCGGTTACGTAGCACAACACCTTATCTTGCCAACCCAACTGGAGCTTGATGATCATGCCCTCCCTGCCCACGCCCTTGACTGGGGGCCCACCACGTAGCTGTAGAAAGAGGCTTTCAACACAAACCTACAGAAAGAACAAAGAAGGGGAGGCGGGCCGGGAAGGGGGGGGGGGGGGGTTGGTTGTATCAAGTGGCAACAAGGGGGGGGGGGGGGCAGGGTAGAAAAGCTGGCGCAATTCGGACCCCCCACCCTTGTTGATCATGTAATGAGCCCAATCTTCCCCCAGGAAGAGCATTACCCGAAACCCTTTGTGACCCGTGGCCTTGGTAGCCTCGGTCTCCTCGAACATTGTGATGCACGCCACGTGCATGCGGTCGTCGAAGATGGGGCTCTGGATCGTGAAGAAGTAGCGCGGGTTGGCCTTCACAGTCTTACTGTGCATTCGCAAAATAAGCCACAAGACAAATTCGCCTTCGATTGGCTCTGCCTGCAAACCAAAACATATAACATAATGTGTGTGTGTGTGTGGGGGGGGGGGGGGGGGAAGAGAGAGAGAGACCATCCCCCATGCCTTTTTTGAAATTTAGTAGGCACGTTGGAGCATGCACGCCAGGCCCGCGTGGTAAGCTTTTGTAGGAGATGGTGGCGCGGGTATCCACGACCTTGGGCAGGTTTTGGGGATCGAGCCCCAACATGGCGCACGCTACTGTATCTATATCTGGAAACACTGCCTCTACCACTCTCTCACTCTCACGCACGATCACCGCCCCTGCTGCCTTTAACATTCTTACGTGCTTATGAAATGGGTGGTTGCTGAAATCAGCAGTAATTTTCATCTCACCCGTAAATTGAGCCCCGGACTTAAACGGAATCATTTTTTGAAATGCGCATATGAAATCTCTCCGCCACATAATTATCATCATTAGATGAAGTAGGTAAACGCATTAAACGATCAAGAATGCTTACGTCGTCATTATCTTTCTTTGGTTTGGGGGGGGGTGGGGGGGGGCGGGGGGCGGGTGTGGTGGTGGTGTGGTTTCCTGTGAGTGTGGTTTGTAGAGTGGGGTTTTTTGCCTCTCTCTCTTCTCAAACATGGACGCTCCCTCCTGTGACTCAAAAAACTCTCTCACACTCTCCCACATCGCCTCCACAGTGTCCCAATAGGGCACATCTGCCTCCTGCTCTGGCCAGCCGACGCCCCACGACTCAAATCGTTCATCATCTTCTTGCGGAGACGAGACCGTGCTGCCTTCTCCTTTCTGGTCAGCTCGGGGGTGGCCTTGCGCTCGTTCTTGCCAGACATGGCCTGCCCAAACACAAGATTTTGTGCAAACGCCACAAAAACATAACAGAAATGCAGAAAAAAGGCTTGGGCACCAGCAGCAAAGCAAAAACAGCAAGCAGCAACAACAGGAAAGACATATGACAGACAGAGAGAGCACGAAAAGCAGAAAAGACAGAACGCAAAAAAACAAAGAACGAAGGCATATTTGGAAGGGAAGATATGCATGGCGCATGTGATTATGGCGTGAGTTCATGAACCCTACCACAACCTAAGAGAAAATGCGTTGTATTGTGATGCAGCATGTGTAATATGGTCAAACGCAATTAGAGGCATCAAAACAAAAACGCAATTAGAGGCATCAAAACAAGTGCGCACTGGACCCCCCCCCCCTCTCTCACAGCGAAAACGAACGCAAAACGCCTCATGCCAAGCATTTTGTCAACACACAACATGTATAGGATAAAAATCCACAAACAATTGCGAACAGCAACACTCGGGGGCAATAGATGGAAAAAAAAATAGCAGCACAGCTACAGAAACACCAATTTCAAAGTGTCAGTAGTTGGCGAAAGAAGCACATGCACTCACAGTTTTGTGTGCAAAAGTGGACAAAAACACTACAGGAACACATTACAACACAAAACAAAACAAAAATGTAATAAATAGACAACAGACTCAACACAAACATCTTGTGGGGTACACGTCCGCAAAAAAAGCACACAACACACCCAAACACAGTCAAGTTTTGCAAGGGGAAAAAGGGGGATTTGTGTGCAATCCAAGTGTTATGTGTGGGAAAGTAGAATATGCATGAATTGCGGTATTTGGTAAAGTGGAGACAACACAAACACAGAAAAACAAGCACGAACACAGCTTTGCATCCCCAAGGGAGGGGAATTCTTGTCGATGGGCTGCCCAAAAAAAAATGCACAAAAAAATAGACGGCCAGGATATGTACTAGATGTAACGAAAAAACCATGGAAAAGCACGGTAAGTAGGGGCACAACTTTTCCCAACTTTAAATCAATGGTTTGTCAAGACTACTTAACATTTTTTCAAACCGATTGAAGATTCTGAATGCTGGTCACTTGAACTTTAATATAGTAAATTTTGATGCCTCGAATGGCAGAGCAGACACTAATGAACCGGAGTGGGCCATGAATTTACATATGGGAGAGGTTATCAGGATGTATGTTACACCAAGCTGTAGCATCCGTATTCATTAATCTCCCACATTAATAGCGTTCAAGTGACCCGAACCTTTTATTGCATGTGTAGTAACCGTTTGAAGTTATGTATTATTTTCACGGAAATTCCGTGAAATTTAGCAGTTTTTTCCCATGACTGGGAATTCATGGCTAAATAAGGGAAATTGCACTTATGGGTTGTTGTTTGTGGTATGTTTTGGCATTTGTGCAGGTTACGGACGCCGGTAACGAATCGTGTCAGTTGACCATAGGGAAACTCCGTTTTTAACGGTTTTCCCCTCTGGCTTGTTGTTTGGGTTCAGACCTGACTTCCCTTTCTACTATAGAAGTGGAGGTTAGTCTTGAACCAGTTGTGTTCAGTATTATCATTAAATTCCTTTTTATTGAGCTCGTAAGGGTAAGACCTCCGGTCTTAATACTACAGTATCACTGCATTCACATGATCTCTGGATCATACTGATAATATGATCTTATTCAATATTATTCAACTTATGATTAGTATTATATTAATCAATACTATTCAATACTATTCAATATTATGCTTCAATATAACTTATTCAATATTATTCAATTAGTGTTATTCAATATTATTCAATATTATTCAATATTATTCAATATTATTCAATATTATTCAATATTATTCAATATTATTTTAACGTTATTATTCAATATTATTTAACGTTATCAAAATTATTAAACCTAATTATTGAATATCATTAATGTTGGTCAATATTACTTAATAACGGTAGGCTGATGATGATGATGATGAGAGAGAGAGAGAGAGCCTGAGAGAGCGAGAGTGTGTGTGTGAGAGAGAGAGAGAGAGTGAAAGAGAGAGAGAGAGCCTCGGGCACAGAGAGAGAGAGAGAGAGAGCCTGAGAGAGCGAGAGTGAGAGAGAGCGAAAGAGAGAGAGAGTGAAAGAGAGAGAGAGAGAAAGAAAGAGAGAGAGAGAGAGAGAGAGAGAGAGAGAGAGAGAGAGAGAGCCTCGGAGAGAGAGAGATGGATAAAATGTATGTATGCATGTATGCATGTATGCATATATATCTTTCCGCTTTCTCCCTCTCTCCCTGTCTCCCTCTCTCCTCTCTCCTCTTACATACATACATGCATACATGCATACATGCATACATGCATACATACATACATACATATGTACATACATACAGGCATGCATGCATGCATGCATACATGCATGCATGCATACATACATACATACATACATACATACATACATACATGCATACCTGCATACCTACATACCTACATACCTATATACCTACATGTATACATACATACATACATGCATACATACATACATACATACATACATACATATATGCATATATACATACATACATACATACATACATACACACACACACAAATACATACAGACAGACAGACAGACATACATACATACATACATACATACATACATCATTGCATGCGTACATGCATACATACATACATACAAACATGCATGCATACATATACATACATACATACATACATACATACATACATTCATGCATGCATGCATACATACATACATACATACATACATGCATACATACATGCATGCATGCATGCATACACACATACACACATACATACATACATGCATACATACATACATACATACATACACATACATACATACACATACATACATACACATACATACATACATACATACATACATGCATACATACATACATACATACATACATACATATATAGATATATACATACATACATATGTACATACATACATACATACATACATACATATGTCATACAAACATATGTATACATACATATGTACATACATATGTACATACATACATATGTACATAAATACATAAATACATACATACATACATACATACATGCATACATACATACATTCATACATACATACATACACATACATACATACATACTTACATACATACATACATACATACATACATACAAGTCATACATACATACATAGACACACACACACACACATAGACAGACAGGCAGACAGAGAGACAGACAGACGACACACACACATGCACACACACACACACTAGACACACACACACATAGACAGACAGGCAGACAGACAGACAGACAGACAGACAGACAGACAAACAGACAAACAGACAAACAGAACAGACAGACAGCACAGACGGACAGTCTGAGACAGACACAGACAGACAGTACTAGTCTGAGACAGAGAGACAGAGAGACAGAAAGACGGACAGGCAGAGAGACAGACAGACAGGCAGACACACACAGTGACACACACACACACTCACACACACACACAGTGCCTAAGTGGAATCAAAAAGTAGTTTTTTGTGAATTTTTTTCCAAGTACCTATGAATTTCACGGGCAGTGGCTTTCAAATGGGCAACTCCCGTTTTCTTTCCCGGGTTGACCGCTTTCTTAGCCTTTTTAGCCACGAGTGGGTGTTATAATCCGTTCGGACCCTATTGACAAAGCCTCAGAACACACTCTATGCAAAAGGAGAGAAAAGTGGATGCCATCAACACTCGCGATGCATGTTTTGGTGGAAATGATAAGTGTTCTGTCATGTAGCGTATGAAGTGAAGCAATCATAAGTACTATCATATTTGTTAAATTCGTTTTCATAGTCATATTCACGTTCGTCAAAGATGTTTTTTGTACAAGGCTCAGATTTTGCGGAGAAGTTGAAATATTTGTTGCAGAACGCCATGGGTCTTGTGGGGGCCGTCGCGGGGGGTCTTGCTCAAGCATTTCTGGGAGGCGCCTTGCTCTTAGTGCCACACCCTGCTGCAAAGGCCTATGGAGTCTTCGTTCTGGTCTGCCTTGTTTCAAATTTCTTGCACATTTTGTTTGTGGTGATGCAAGGTGCCTGGTCCTGGATGGGCGGCTTCTGCTGCCGCTGGTGCGGCGTCAGAGGAGTTCTTTCTGGGATGTTTTACTGGTGAAGTGGACTGTGTTGCAACGATGAAGGATAAAATCGCAAACTGGAAGGCGCCTTGGGCCAAAAAAGATGCAACCGCTGAAGCATGGTGTGTCACATATGGCTGCCCGTTTTTCAATTATGATTTTTGCTGTACAGAATGCGGCCAAGTCCCCGTGATGTACTTGTACTCCTTTTGCATCGCAAAACCAAAGTGCAGACTGTCTGCACTTTCACGTTTTCCTTGGGCGTTTAAGCTTGCTTCTGGGACGTAGAAACAGGCCATCTAGTGACTTCCGTTTTCTATGCACCCTGAGGATTTGCCTCATATTAGAATTTCTGCGCTGCATCTTGCATACGTTGAATAACTTCCAATTCATTTCCTGAACATCTGTAAATAATTTAAGAAGCCGCAGATAGGGATGAAAGGCGAACAGGAGTATGGTTATTTCCTGTTTACGTTGAATGTACATTGGTCCCAGGCCATGCCTTGTTGTTGCGAACCCTGGGATCAGCTGGAGTTCGCCGCTTAGTTTTGTGACAACTATCCCGGAGCCAGTACAGGTGGTTTGTATGTTTAAAAGCTTTTCCAGGCAAGATGCGTACTCGGAAAGCGAGTGAGGTTCGATTGCAGATATTATAATGTTGGTAGGATGTGATTGGCATTTGAATACCAGAAACTTTTAATCCTTTGTGACAAATTCTCCCGCACCACTGTTTATTTCCTACCAACATTCGCTACCTTTGCATCTGTCGCTAAAAAATCTTTCAAAAGTGGTACTTGTTAGAATTCGGCACTTGAAATTGGATTGATAAGGAATGCAGTGATCAATTTGGCTTTGCGCGAAAGGGTAAGTATCGGGACGGGGTTGGGGGGGTGGGGTCCTCGTAGATCCCACATCCTCAAGTGTCTTCATCCCGTTTTCCAAGTATACAACCCCAAGGGGCAATTTTACAACCTTAGAATGTGGACTGCTCAGAGGTGATCTCTATCGGTTTATTCGTCTCCAGGAGTACCCGGTCAACTCCCCAGCTCCAAACGTTAGTTTAATACAGAACCCTTTACAGAGAACTGAATCCCGCAAAAACGTAATGAACTTCCATTTCGAAACAGCTCATTGGACAACTTAATTAGATCCTAGTTCACTACAGCATAACCGTACAGTCACGGTATCTTCACTCTTATTACTTAATACTTAGTAATTATTCCTATATTACCATATTTTCTGGTACTGGTGGCAAATTGCCTTTATGTTTATATTACCAATTTGGTGAGGTTGGTTTGCTTTTTGGTTCTTTTGAATCTCAGTGTGCCTCAGTAAAATGGTGGTAGCTGAGACAACTGGGATCCCGGAGCCTCCGGTTAACAGGCTGATTTCCCTACCCGGACCGTCGAAATTGTCCATCGGGTTATGAGCGTTATTAGTGCGTTCCCTGCGAGGAGCCTAACGGCAGGAGGGGGTAGGAAAATGAGGAGTCTGCAGTGTGAAGTGTAGGCGCAGATAGGTAAATATGCGACCTTTTCTTATACCCCTATACACAGTGATGTATAGATGAGCTATATCTCGTCAAGATATGGTTATATTCGTTTGTATTTATATACTTTTGAGCCGGTTGAAAACGATAATATTAAGACAAGTAACAGGTACTACTTTTTACGCAGGATAATATTGTCACGTAGTAATGCCCCCAACGATAGCTCAAGAAAAAGCAGTATATACAACCAAACACAGTCCTCAAGAATGAGAATGATGTCTCGTTGTATTAGCTTAGTGAAGAAGAAAAAGAAAACTGCAACAGACAAGGAATAAAATGACATCATGTCCAATCCTGACAAATAATACTGAAAAACATGCTGGTGCACCTGGCACCAGGAAAAGCGTATTTTTTACCGGCGATCCGGGGGGTGATGCCTACAGTACACCCTCCAGATTTTATGACGGAAATCGCATTTTCTTCATACAACTTCCGATTTCTTTCTGCAAATACTATGCGCTATGAAGTCATGCCATACAGCGCATTGTGGACATCACCCCCCGAATTATCAGGTAAAAACTTATTTATAGATTTCGTCTGGCCGGACACGTCTGAAAATGCTAATTTGATCCTGGTCTTTTGGCTGCTTTTGTCTTGGCGTCACTGAGTTAATATAACGAGACATCATTCTCTTTTTGAGGACTGTGTTTGGTTATATTACCGACTTACTCTTCCATTGAGCTATCGTTGGGGATAGTACATTTGGAGTCCATAGCTAAAGGCTGATTTCTTTTCTGATCTGTCGTACAGACATCAGATAAGCACAAATTTATTTTTCACTGATCTGTCGCACAGACATCAGACGAAAACAAACACTCCTACTCATCCTCAAACAAAAAACTTACAAACAAGCAATCAATTTGTCACAAGCTGGCATAACCTTTAGCCCTTGTGCACATTTTGCTTCTGTGTGCTCTTCTACAAGACACCAGACCACACCTACTCCACTCCCTCTTGCTGCTTGCATAAAGCCAAGTAGGACAAGTGCGAAACAAACATCAAACAAACACACAGACAGAGGAGAAACGAGCAAAGCACTCCCACTCTCTGTTCTGAACCATTTTCCTTGCATTTTCTCTGCAGAAACCAGAGGAAATTGCACATCTCTCACACAAGAGCAAGACAAGTATCGAAGCACTGTCCGACGACAGACTGACTTCTACAAAACAGCTCTTTTGACCAAACTATCTTTATCTCTGTGTAGGGCCTGACGCCCCATAACTATTTTAACAGAGAAAAAGGAGAAGAAGATTGTATAGAGTGATAAGAATAACAGAAAAAAAAAAAAAAAAAAAAAGCAGACGAGACTCTCATAACATAAGATGGAAGACGAGAATGAGCAGGCTGGTGTGACACCAACTGATTATGGTCCTAGTGAGGGAGGAGAGGAGCAGGAGCAGGAGACTCAGTACTCAGAAGAGAAGGGGGATAGAGATGGAGAGGAGAGAGAGGAGTATACGTATACAGCCGATGTAGAGCCGACAGGGAGGGGTGGGGGGGGGGGGGTGATGCACAAGAAGCGAGTGCAGGTCAGACTGGAGGCTCTCCACTGACAGAGGCTCCACTGACAGAGGCAGAGAGAGAGGAGATGGAGGATGTTGGCCAGAATGTCCCAAATACATGGGAACAGTTGGCTACATATGATGATGAAGAGTCCCTCTTCCTTAACTACCCAACCTATTATAAAACACACATCTACATTCCTTACGAGAAAAGGAATAGACCAGGACAAGTTCAAAGCAACCTCCTGATCGAAATTCCCGGCCTTGCGAAGCCTCTCTTCAACAAAGTGAGGTTTGAGGAAGAAAGAGTGCCATTGCAGGATATCAAATATGGCGACACTCTTACACTGTGCGACATATACGACATATCTGCAACACTCTACGCTGCTGTGCTCGTTGCGGAATTTCATAAACGCACAAACATACAGTGGAAAAATAAACGCACAACTGCAGCATGGCTGTCTGTCTGTGGTGTCCCCACTGATATCAAGAATCTAGAAAGAAAGTTCGAAGGTAGAAACCAAAGTGGCATTGAGTTTGCCCTTGAGACTTTTGTAACTGCCTTCACACGGGCTTACAACGAGATGTACAAAGCCCTGAAAGACAACACAAGGCAACATCCTGTTTACGAGGAGGTTGACCAGTCTTGTCAGGTGCTTGAACGCCTCACACAACTCCATAAGGGCCTCTTTGAGGGGAAGGAGCAAAAACCAACATGGAAGCAATGGGCCCACACGAAGAATCACACTCTCATTAAAGGCCCTCTCACAACAATCCCAAATAGTAACAGAGCTGATAAGCCTTCCATGAGAGAAAAGGCACACTTCCTCTCTAGTGCCACAGGGCTTACACAGTTCGTGACTCATCTAGCACGACAGGTGAAAGAAGAAGAGACGAGACAGAAAGAGAAGAAGGAGCAGAAGGAGAAGATAGCTGTGGCAATGGCAGTAGCATGGGTGGCTCCACAGCCAACGGCTCCACCTACCAAATCTAACCCAGCTCCCAAGAAAGCAGGAGGAGGACCCTCAGGAGGAGGACCCCAAGGGGGAGGAACAGTAATTAACTTGACTGACTTCCAGAAGAAAAAGCAGGCGCTGCAGGCAGCCCTAGCTAAAATCAAAATTTGGGGAGGGGCCTTAAGCTCTATGCTATCACTGCCAATGAGGCTGACACAGAGAAGATCCTCATGACCAAGTTCAATGAGATGGACAGATGCTTCCAGCAAAACCAGTGTGAGGTGGAGCAGGAGTATGAAGTCCTAGAACATCTCTGTGATCGATCCCTCCTTGGAGTTGGTTTTGATCGTATAACTTACGAGAAGTACAGAGGAGAGGAGGAGCTAGCAAGGAAAGGTGGACATGCAGAGATGAGTTGTACTCTGGCCATTGCTGCACTCATTCGATACTTTAAGGCAAGTGGGTACCAACACTTGCGCACGGCACATTGATTGGGTTTGAAATTTTCGACTTAGTATTGGAACAGTTGCAGTCTGTCACTCCTCAGCTTGCATCTGTCTTAACAAATGTGGGCACCCAGTACACTCTCTTTTATAACCACAAAGCCATACTCCTATATTTCCTCAGTGCTTTGCACGTCTACAACAAAAATAAGCTCACACTGCTCATGCAAGACTGCAAAACCTTCGACAAGGTAAAGCACTTGAACTTTTTGGAGATGAGTGTCTTTGAGGCCACGACTAAGGCCGTGAGCCCAAAAATGTTGTGGACCGAAGTAATGACCGCTTGTCAGAGACTGGACAGCCAGACAGCATCCTTGATCGGTTCTGCATCGGCTTCTGCTCAACCGCAAGCCGCACATACGCAACGATCTCTAGGAAAGCGGCCAAGAGAGAACAGTCGTGAAGCTAACACAACTTGTATTCGTTGGTGGGCACGGGCGCAATGCTTCAAACACACAAATAAAAAATGCCCGTACAACCACGATGTCGAGGACACCCGCATCCGAAGCACACTCCTCAAGAACGTACGGTCGGACGAAATCAACACCGTCGCCGTTCTGCGCCGACTGCGCAATGATCCGGGGTGGAAATTACAGGATGTCGCGGACCATGACCACGAACTAGCTGACGCGATCAATTCTCTTTTCGCTAGAGATGATCAGAAGACGGCAGCCATAGAAGCCGCAAGTAGAGGAAGAGGTGGAACACGAGGAAGAGGAGGAGGGAGAGGAATCAATCGAGGAGGAGGAGCCCCTTTCGCACGAGGGACATACACTCGCGGGGAGAGAGAGGATTTGTGAGAAGAGGAGGAGGAAGAGGTGTATTTCAAGGTAGAGGAGGAGGAAGATGGGTTGGCCGAGGTGGATACGGCAGCGCAGAGCGCCCGTACCACAGAGATGGGGGCTGGGCAGACGGCTCGAGCTCAAGCTCGAGTTCCTCAGCACCACAGGGTATGCGACATCAGGCGCAACCACTACCGACACTGATGCCGACTCAGGTAACAGATTTGAGGTAGTCCCATGACTAGAGAAGGAGGAAGAAAAACGAACAACAAACATTGCACAATACACCCCTGTGCAGGTACCAACCAAGGGTACCAGTGAGTCTAAGAGCCCACAGCAGGCCACAGACCAACCCAAAGGTAGTACAATACCAGTACACCCATTACGACAACAAACAGTGCATGCTGCTAATAGGCAGGCGAGTAAAGCGCTGGCAAAGAGAAAGCAGGCGGGCCCGTCGCAGCCACAGCCGAAGAAAGTAAGAATAGAACCGGCAATCAATCTTATCAACTTGCCGAGACAGACAATAGACAAGGAGGACGGAGGACATCAACCTCTCCTTTCGGTCTCAAACAGAGAAAGCAAGGACAATCATCCTTCGCCTGTGAACAATAACCAAACAGACATTACGAAAACGGCAGAAAGGGAGGAGGAGGCGAACCTCGAGAAAAGGATACAGATTTTGGAACACAAGCTCCTTGTATTGGCCTTAAAAAGTCACCGGCCAGACACTTTATGCTATACAAACCTTTTTTGTGAAACATTAAATACCTTTATAAACGTTGGTAATGATACTATGGCGAATATTAATATTGTCGGCCGGAAATTTACTACGAAACACCATGCGTGGTTAGAAACTAATATGAAAAAATCATCGGGCACCTTGAAAGGAGTTAGTAGTTGGACGGATATAACGGGCATCATCACTTTAAATTTTAAATTGAAATCCGGACGAGTATATCGAGTGGACTTGTACGTTGTCCCCGAATACCACGGATCTGTTCTTTTGTCGTACGACCAACTGGCGACAATGAACGTAGTGATTGATTGCGCCGCCAAAAGAGTCATATACGGCGTACAGCCAGGAGAAGAATATACTGTCGACTCTCTCCATGCTATTGACTCGAGGCCCTACACCTAGGGGTAGCATCGGAAGGGAAACAGGTGGCCATCACACACCCATATGAGGCATATATGCCAACGGACGCGGTGTCTAAAGATGGTTTAACCCTGTCAGACAAGAGAGAGGCGGAGGTCTATACGACTACAGTCCCTACACAATGGGATAAAAAGTCGATAGACGATCTCATTGAAAAGAGGAAAGAGGAGATTATATGCATGGGAAAAAGGTGCCCATCGCTGGCGAGATTTGGAGAAGGAGCAGGGGCCGATGTATATATTACCAACGGGTATTGCTTTCACGTAAAGGTGGAAGAGAAGGACAGACAGGAGTTTATACCGAGGAGAAGGGGACGACTCCCTGATATCCCGGCAGAAGATATTAAAAGCTTTATTACTGAATTCTAAGGTGACGAGCCTACCTGGCCGCGCTTACTGACAGAAGTGAAAAAGTGCCTGCGCACTCTTTTTGAAAACAATAAACCATATACGGTTATACTAACGTACAATGAGAAGGCGATATGGGCGCAGGAGATACGGGACCGGCTTATTGATCATCCGATACCGATGCCCTCACGGAAGCAACACTTAGTGGTGGCTTGTCGTCTCGGGACTCGTGAGCAGAGCAGTGCATACAAGCGGAAGCTCAGAGACCAGGACAAGTTGAAATTGATTCCTCAAGCATTCACATGCTTCGATGGTTTTTACACCCGAAAAGGTCCGCTGCAATATGCAAGATTAATATATATGTTGGTAGGTATCCCGGAGGACGACGAACCAGACACTGCCACATATGAAAAAAACGGGAATGGACGATATATCAGAAGAAGAGTTGGGCTTGGAGGATGACAGAGCACCCCTCAAGCATCACAAGAGAATGTCAGAGGAGGAGTTTAAGGCGGCGATAGACGTACGGAGAAGGAGCAGGTACGGAGAAGGAGAAAGAGGTTTGAGATTGAAGGCGAACAAAATGATTTTTGACCCCCCTCAAGCGGGAGGTGTCAAGCCGGAAGACTTCACCGCGGTTATTTGTAAAATACCAGGTGCTGAGCCTTCGGGACCGGCGCCACGACGGGCAAATCTGAGTATACATGAAGCAAAGATCGCAGAAGAACAAGCACGACAGTTACTCGATGAGGATTTCATTGAGAGATCGACATCTCCAATAGTTTCCCAACCGAGACTGGTGCCTAAACCGGGAGGAGAATGGCGCTTAACGGTTAACTATGCCCGCATCAATAAAATTTTAGAGGAGGAACGAAATCCATTACCTACTCTTGAAGAAGGAAAGCGAGTATTGCGGAACGCCAAGCTATACTCAGTCATTGATCTGAAGAATGGCTTCTGGCAAATTCCACTGGATGAAAAGTCCAGATGGCTGACTGCATTCGTAGTAGGAATGGAGATATATCAGTGGAAAGCGCTTCCGATGGGACTCAAACAGGCCCCGGGACTCTTTCAAAAAGCGATGCAAAGCATGCTGAGTAGCAAATATGATGACCAGACAGAGGGAGGTTTCATGAGGAGAAGAGGACAGAAGGCGGAAGAGTACGCATTTTGTTACATCGATGACATTATCGTGTACTCCAATACGATGGAAGAGCACATCGACCATCTAACAGACATTTTCAGGCGTATCAAACTATTTGGCCTGAATGTAATTTGAAGAAATGTCAACTCGCAAAGACAAGCGTGACATATTTGGGGTACGAAATCTCTTACAATAGAGTCTCGATATCCAAAGAGACGAAGGAGGAGATCATGAGCCGGCAGAGGCCGAAGAATCGCACAGAGCTGCACTCATTTCTTGCGATGGCGCAATATTACAGTCAGTTCATACCCAATTGGGGTGCGACTCGGGCTAAGTTGGAGAGAATGGTTGACTTCGGTGATTTTGAGAAGTGGGATGATGAAGCCTTAGAAGCGTACAACACGCTCAAAAATCTCATCTATAAAGATCCGAAGGATGGCGGACTCGTGCTGATGATGCCCGACTTTTTGAAGCAATTCGTAGTCGACACAGACACATCAAAGTTCGCGATCGGCGCAGTCTTAGAACAGGAAGATGAGGAGAAAAAGTTGCGCCCGATAATGTTTATAAGTAGAAAGTTGTGCTCGGCGGAGCGAAACTATTGTACGAGACAGAGAGAGGCACTGGCGGTGGTCTGGGCCCTCAAACGGTTGAGAGAGTATTTATGGGGTGGACCTCAGTTTATAGTAAGGACTGATCACCAGAATTTACTATGGCTGATGAATCATGAACAGACTGGCCGTCTAGCGAGATGGCAGGCATTCTTGTCATGTTTCAATTTTACAATGGTCCACCTACCCGGCAAGCGAAATTTTGTCGCTGACAGCCTCTCCAGGCTAGAGTTTCACTCAGAAGTGGCAGCTCTCGTATCATCAGCAGAAATGGAGGATCTATCCCCAGACTGCACATACGAAGTGCATCATATCGAGTCGATGAAGATGGCGAGAGGGGTCCGATATAACCGATCGGGTCTACGTCATAGCCCGCAAGGTCCGGATCATGGGATATGTTGTACAGCACATGTCCTCGAGGATGCTGAGTGGTCCTATGAAGCATATGAGAATATGAAGGCGGAGATAAAACAAGAAGAGATTAAGCAAGAAGCATATGCGGAACCCCCGCAGGAGAACAAGGAGTTAGACGAAAACCCTGAGAGGATAGGAGTGCAGCTAGAGGATGGGACTATCCACATAGCCTCACCCACTGCATGGAGACAGCAACAGGCTTTCGATCCGGAGTTCAAAGAGCTAATACAGCTATACAAGAACCCGAACGAGCTGAAAATGACGAATGAGATTAAGGAGCAACAGAAGGAGATGGGGTGGAGAGACGGTCTCTTGTGGTACAAAGGCCAACACGGGCGCTATGCATCACAGCCAGACAAATGGACTCTCTGGATTCCTGAGAAACTCAGACACATCATTTTTGTCGCTGCTCATAACTGCCCACTACTGGCGCACCCAGGCAGACAAAGAACGCATATGTTCATTTCGAGACGATTCTGGTGGAAGAAGATGAAGGAGAATATTGATGAACAGGTCAATGCATACATCCCATGCAAGACATCCAAAACACCATTGAAGGCGAATTTTGGCCTGATCGGGACTTTTCCTTTACACTTAGAAATGTTCGAGTTCTTACACACCGATCATGTAGGACCTTTCCCGGTCACGACGGAAGGTTACAGATACCTTCTAACGGCCATAGACAGAGCCACCAACTATGTATTGGTGGTCCCAGTCAAAGACGTTACGGGCGAAACAACATCCAAGGCGTTGATTGACAGGATCGTCTCACAGATTGGGGTGCCGAGAAAAATATGCTCAGATCGAGGCTCTGACTTTAATAATGAAGTCATCGACAAGCTATCTGCATATTACGGCATGAAATTGCAATATGTCACCGCCTATAACCCCAGAGCGAACGGCGAGATAGAGCGGGTGCATAGACCCCTCAAGGCCGCGCTGAAGATGTATTGTATGAAGAAGGAGAACCAAAAGGCATGGGTGGAGGCAGCATCCTCGTTTGCCTTTGCTATGAATTACTCTACAGCGTTAGGTGGTTCAAAAGGTTCCGTCTCGCCATACCAATTGGTATATGTGCGTGAGCCCGCCATCCCAGCCTCACTGCTGCACCCAAAAGATTCATGGGCAGATCAGGATGAGCTGTTTGGGGTGAGACTTCGGGCGAAGATGGAGGCGGAGCAAATAGTACAGGCGCATAGGGAGGCGGAGCGCAGGAAGACTGATGCTGAAGGTGTCAGGCAGGCACACCTGGATCAAGTCAGATTTTAGGTCGGGGATATTGTACTACTGTACCATCCTCAGGTTCCTCAGGGAGTCAGCTCGAAGCTGTTCATCCACTGGAAAGGACCATACCAGATCATGGAACAGTTGGGGCCTTTGAATTATAAAATCAGGGGCAGAGGGAAAGTTCAAATAGTCAATGTACGAAGGCTGATTAAGTATGATCCCTTCCTACTTGAAGATGAGTCCGTTGATCAAGCACTCAAACGGATGGAGGCTGACTTTAAAGAGGTCCCACCAATCCGTGAGGAGGATATCTCGGAACGGGATGCCTACAGGGCACCAATTGCGGAGAAGGAGGAGGCTGAGCTGGAGAACAAGCGGGCCACCGACCGGAAAAGCGCGGCGGGGACTCAGACCCGCAAAAGGGGGGAGTCGAACGTGCCGGAAGAAAAGTTCACGGAGGCGCAAATAAGGAGAGCGCAAAATGACCTTATCTACGACCGACCGAGAAAGGCGATAAGAACGGCACCTTCGCACGGAGTCCATCAAGAGGGGAGCGATGACGGAGATCAAGACCCTCGCGCGGGCAATGACACTCTCGTTCACCCTAGTTGGAAAGAAGGAGATGCGATTGGACATATTTCATGAGCCAAAGACGCTTTTTACTTGGTGAGGCCTGCGGCCCAACACGTAGCCGATGACACGCTCTCAGATTTATATCTCATGAGAGTCATAGCAGTACCTCACAAACGCCATACGCGATCGAATCGAATTTCGACTGCGGCACAAATCATACAACCAGTCTTACATTTCTGGAGGAGTTTGGATCCAGTGGAAAATCCTAAAGTAAGACAATCCCTTCCAGTATATAAAGACGCCAAGAAACTTTAGGCATGGGATGATACCATATCTCCTACAGATAAAGATCATACCGCGTGGACCATACAAGCACTACCACGAGGGATGCTAGACATTCCTTTTGACTTGTCACAAGGCGCAATCCCTCACAAAATTTGGGACGTCCTCGAACAGTCTACCTTAGACTTAACTTTGGTTGGAGTTCCTCCACCAGGTAAAGGAGTCCGCGCGCGTAAACGGCGTCTATAGTAAGTATTTTTTCTCTAGAAGTATTGTGGACCTGATCGATTGCGAACATAGCATTGATCCAATATCGTCCCGACAACCTTACTTAGATATTAAAGCTACGACAGCATGCATTCTTCTAGACATTAACAAGACACAGCTGAAAAAAAAATAGGTATTCTATTCTCTTGCTTCGGCAGAGATAGACGAGACGGCAACGAAACAGCACCGTTACGGGATCGCTATTTGAGTCAGCGATGGTGTTTCCTGGATATGACCCGAATTAGTACCAGAATGATGATCTCATTAAAGACTCTACAGTTTAATCAAAGGAACTGATATATTAATAACATGAACTGCTACACCGGATTCCATCGATCTCTACTTGTATCGGCATATCGCAAGGTTAGGGCGCACTCAACCCAACTTCGGATATAGTCGTCAGACTTGATCACCTGACACGATATTAAATGATACCGATTTATACAAGGGTATGTCTTCACAACAAGTAAATGTATTTATGGAAACCGACGACCGGTTATTATATATATATATATATGTAAAAGGCGACATTACATTCACTCAACCATAAAACATTATACTTGGACATACTGCACAAATATCTTATCGACAGAAGAAAGAGGAAGATTTTAATATATATACTGAATGTGCTAGAGTATATATACGATTGGTACCGGGGCAAGTATCATTGTTGTTTTATAACGGCTAATTCGTGGGTTGATGTATCTTCATACATAACTCTAAACGAATCTTAGTCAGAAAAGAAATCAGGTGAACCATTATTATGTCGGAAACGAAGTTCCGCCATAAAAACTGGGAGGGGGTACTGTGGACATCACCCCCCGAATTATCCGGTAAAAACTTATTTATAGATTTCGTCTGGCCGGACACGTCTGAAAATGCCAATTTGATCCTGGTCTTTTGGCGGCTTTTTGTCTTTGCGTCACTGAGTTAATATAACGAGACATCATTCTCTTTTTGAGGACTGTGTTTGGTTATATTACCGACCTACTCTTCCATTGAGCTATCGATGGGGATAGTACAGCATCGACCCACGGATAGACGCTGAAATACGATATATATATATATATATATATATATATATCGTCATACGGCACGTCAAAGCGGATTCTCTAGCCGTTCTTGTAAATTTTGAACTCCTTCCCCTCAACTTCTTTTTTCTCTGCAGTATGTCAAGAACAAATGTATTACCATTAAAAAAAATACAAGCAACGTGGTGCCGTATTCCCCCCTTGTTTTGTCTGTTATGATCAAAAGATATTATTTATTGCAAGCCGGGGTATTAACCCATCCAATTCCACAGCACTCTGAAAATAACCTAATCTTCCTCCTGCAAAGAGAGGAAACCAGTATGGCGGAAAATGTAGGAGACTGTCAGAGCCAAGCAACAAAAAAGAAAAAGAGAGGCGTTTCCCAGTGTCACCCCTAACGATAATATTAGACGGCTTAAAAAAGTAGTACCGGTTATGAATCGTAATATTTTCGTTTTCAACCGGCTCAAAAGTATATAAATAAAAACGGATGTAACTACATCTTAAAGAGATATAGCTCTTCTATACATCAGTATGTATAGGGGCATAAGAAAAAGGTCGCATATTTACCTATCTGCGCCTACAATCCCCCCTCCCCGTCTTATGCGGGAACCGTAGCTAATAGGGGTAGATTGGTAAATATCGTCGGTTGAGAGTTTCCTCCCCGGATCCGTTTCTCAAGGGTGTCAGACTTCTTAGGAGTCACATCATTGAATAAACACTACCAGCCGCTAGGCCGTAGTCTTTTTCTGATCCTTATGTTCCGACTCTGCCCTTCATTCCCGCTTGTACGTCACGCGCCTTACAAAATTCGAATTCGAGTTTGGAGAAATTCGAGTTCAAATTTGAATTTGAATTTTGAACTACCTCCTCCCCCCTTCTATGGCGATCTGCCATAAACGTACAACGGTAATGAATGTGCTTATTGCCATAACACCCAGTCGCCTTGTCCTTTCGCCGTGCCTTCCCAGGTCTTTGACCCGGGGGTGCTCGCGCCCTTGTGACCTCGCTCGGTTCAGGGTCGTGCGCACGTTCGGCAGCTGTGGTCATTGGATGCCTTCAGTGGGACGGAGGTCCGACAGTTGTACTTCGCCCGACCCTGTCTTAAGCGACTGGATCGGCAGAAGTACCACTAGTAACACTCTAAGGATCTGTGATCCTGGCAGTGCTGGGGGATATGCATCCGCTCTGAAGCATACCTCCGAGTACTTGCAGAGTTCCGTGTCCCCATCGCCATGTTCTTTTCGGGTCTGTGACCTTCGGATGAGGTGCTCGTGTCCTTGAAACCTCACGAGATTCAAGGTCGCAAGCACGTGAAACAGCTCTGGTCCCTCTTAAAGAATCTGTGATTCTAGCATTACTGGGCAATTTGTATCCAATCTGAAACAAATCTCCAAGCAATTCTAAGGTTCCACGTCCCCAGTACTTGTCTCGGCCATAGAGTGTCCTGTGGATCTGTGATCCCGAGAATACAAGGAGGCATTAATCTTAATTGTTCAATACCCCCGTGCATCCTCGTCCCTTGCAGGAATGAACTGGCGTTATGCTCGTCCGTCCGAAGGATCTGTGATCCCGAGGATACAGGGAGGCGTTGATCTTGATTGTTCAAGACCTCCGTGCATCCTCGTCCATCATAGGAGAGAACGGGTGCTAGTTCATCAGAATATGTCGCTTCTCTGGTCCATCCTAAGGATCTGTGATCCCGAGAATACAGGGGGGCACTGATCTTGATTGCTCAGTCCCTCCATGCATCCTCGTCCATTTTAGGAATGAACGGGCGCTATGCCTGTGTCAAGGGTGCCGTCGGCGTATTAGGCGTTGTTTGTTTGGTTTAGTTGTCTGCAGACATTTTCTTATTGCCACCCGGCAAGTGTCTACTCCGCTGTGGCGAAGGTAGAAGTGTCTAAAAAATATATACAACCCATTGGCTGGGTCTCAAAACGCGTCTACGCTTATTCGTCGAAGCATTCTTGCTCGAGGGAGTTTGAGAACTCCTCTTCGCTAGAAGGTGATGGTGGTTGCCACCTCCATGTCACTGCGGGTTGGTCTTCCGCTGGCATGTCTAATTCCTGATCCAGGCTTTCTTTCAAAGCCCTCGCCTCCGACCAGGTCAAGTCTTCTCCGACTACCAAGTGCTGTGGCGCGATATATCTCAAGACTGGGGAGAAATAACCAGTGATCTGCCCCAGCTGGTATTCGTACTGTTGCCTCGTACGGCCACTCATGTCGATAGTGGCAGATATAGTCCGACCGTTGAGTTATTCTGTGCCATCGGAACTCATCGGCTTGGATAACTCTGTCCCAACCCAGTACGTCCTGCGCCCTGAACCGTTCGATCATTTGTTCGAAACCTCTTACGCGGCCTCGATATGTGTTCGGAACGTTCTCGTCAGGATCGGCTAACTGGTTGGCAATGCGGGATGTCTTTGAGTCGTTGCTCCTCGTCAACTGCCGGTATATCGTCAGCAGCCACGAAAGCCGATGCTCGTGTTGGAACCGTACGTAATACTGCTGTCGTACCCGAGCCGCACCTCGGAAACGCTCAGGTATTCAGCGTCTTATGCCTCGCGGCCTACACAGGGAGGAGAGGCTTGGTTATGCCTAGGACCTGCCTATAGTATGCGAGTACATACATTGGTCGTGTTTGCTCCGAAGGTAGTAGGCTCGGTATGCCTTGACCTCCTCGGGCAATGGGATACCCGAAAGTTCGAGCAGTCTGTAGTAAGAATTGATGTCTTCCTGCGACCACTGCAAACTTCTGAGTTCGTATGGCTCAAGCAGCCATCTTGGCTGCTTCATGATACCGTGGAACCGGAGGGCGTGTTGTCGCGGATAGTCCTCCAATCCCACCCATCCTCGCAGCGACTTGGCTTGCTCGAACAAGGTTTTGGTAAATTTCACTCTTTCCTCTTCCATCGTCTTGTACCGAACGATCCCCGGTAACAGGTTGTCGTGAAACCCCAATTTGCGTTTGCCCCCCCCCCCCCCCCCAGTGGAATGACGGCGGTAATTGCGCACAGGACCGCAATTCGATTTCACCGTTGTATGCGTGATCTGGGCATCGGTGATGATTGTATCGCTCCGGCGACATGTACGCTCTTTCCGTGAGGTGCCATGTCCGAGAGCATCTCGGGTATACCCCCCCGCGCTTCTTTTCCTCTTCGCACTGTACCCTTAGGACGTTGTCCTGTTCGGTGGGCACGTACCTCGCGGAGTCATAGAACATCGGGAAGCCCCATTCGAATTTAGGCTGTGGTGGCGGCGGCAGGTTAACCTTGCGAGGATTTGCCTCAAACAAGTGCGGGTCTGGGACCCAATTAACCTGGTTGCCCACCAACCGCATTCGGTACGGCTCCTTAGATGGTGTGAACGGGAACGTTCGCTCGATAGTTGTGTGCGCGAGCGCCGGGCATTGCAGCCGCAGCCTGCGCTCCGCATCCGTGATATCGGGGTAAGGTGGGTAGATTCGGTGTACCCTGCGCGTCATTGGGTCATACGCGTAACGCACCGGTTTCTCATACTCCTCCCTTTCCCGATCTGGGTCTTGGTTTAGGTGCAGGTCCATACCTCTCAACATCGTTTCCGTGTCGATGCGATATGGCCTACGCACTCCAGGTGCTACGACCCTGAATGTTCGCAGCGGTACCGGGCCCCGTTCCGAATATACGTATATCGGTCGGTCGATCGGTCAGTATACTCCGAATATGTTATCGGAGGCATGGAAATACGCGGGGAATACTTCGTCCCTGCCCCAATGTGCCGTCGGCTCCGGTGGCGGGCAGCGGTGGTGCTGATACGCCGGGTCCGTGGGCCGTGGCCGCTCATCCGACCGCTTATCTTCGGGCGGGTTCAGTTTGTCACTGTAAGCGTCGGGCTTGAGTCTATCCTCATCCCCGACTTTCTCCCAGTATCGTAAGCGGGCTTCCTCCCTATCGTCCTTCCGCGTGAGGCTCATAGGTTGGTTATAGTATAGACTCTCGTCTTCTTCTGCAATCCACCCAAATCCCGAGTGTTGAGGGGTGTTTAACCCTTCGGGGTCGACGTCCTCGTCCGTTTGTGGTGATGCAGGTGTACTACTGTCGTCAGTCGGTGCCTCCGTCTCGTCAGCCGATGACTTAATAGGGCTCGTCAACATCTCCGACTCGACTTCAGCTTTTCCCCGTGGGGATGCCGGTGTGGTCACACCACTAGCCTGAGTTGTGCCACCTGAAGGTCGGGCGGGTGTGAGCGGTGTATTGGGACCGCCAAGGTTGCGCTGCAGGGCTTCGCTTCCCTGTGCGCCCTTGCTTGCAAGGTCGTTTGCGCCACTGCTAGGAGTGGTCATTGTGTTGTGGGGTGTCCCCTCTCAGGTGAGTTGTGTATGTGCCCGCACCTGAAGTTTTCTTCCTTAGATGGGTCTGGTTCGTCCGGTTGCTCCGCTTCGCGACGACGGTCCGCCTCCGGGCTAGCTGCCGGGGTCGTTCCCGCCGGACTACTCCGCGCGGATGAAGGGAGCCGTTGCCCCTCTCCCGCGATCGCCTGTAATCCTAGGTGTACTATAAGTATCACCAGGACCGAAGCCACGCACACCAGGAGGAATCCCAGGTATTGCTCCAGATGTCCGGTGCCAAACATACACCGCCAGGTGCCCATATCACGTATATGTCCGTGAGTTGAACGACGTATGTATATATATATATATATATATATCGATCATTTATGTCTAATAGACAGGTCTATCTCGTATATCATAAAATAAGCCTTAGAAACATATAAAACACACACACGAAGACAGAAAACAAACCTTTGTTTTCCAAAAACATACATTTGTTTAACAACTAATTCAACAAACTAGACATACTAAGAGAGATTTGGATAAAATAACAACTACAATCCATTTTATTTCATAAAATGATATACAAACTTCGTTTGTATATCCATAAACTTTGTTTATGTGGATTGTAGTTGTTATTTTATCCAAATCTCTCTTAGTATGTCTAGTTTGTTGAATTAGTTGTTAAACAAATGTATGTTTTTGGAAAACAAAGGTTTGTTTTCTGTCTTCGTGTGTGTGTTTTATATGTTTCTAAGGCTTATTTTATGATATACGAGATAGACCTGTCTATTAGACATAAATGATCATAAAAAATACGATAATTATTCTTAATATGGAAAGTTGTAAAAATATTTATCAATTAAAACCAAAAAGAAAACAAAGAAAAACAAAGCGATGCCGAACTATCAAAACGGGAAAATTTATGCCGTGAGAAGTCCAAACACCAACAAAATATATATTGGAAGCACAACACAGCCTTTATCTGTGCGAATGGGAGGACATAGGGCTAATTACAAGAAACACAAGGACGACGAGACGAAAATGAAATCAATTATAAAAATATTTGAAGCGGGAGCCCCTTACATTGAACTAATTGAGAAATGCCCCTGTAATAGCAAAGAGGAATTATTAAAACGAGAAGGCGAATTAATACGACAAAACAGAAAAATAATTGTTAATTTACAAGTGGCGGGGAACCATTTTGAACTAAAACGAGAGATAGAGAAAATGAACCAAGAAAAAAGAGATTTTTTACTGCCTAAGAAAAAGCAATCATTCATATATGTATTAGAAAAAAATAAACCTGTCTAATATATAACATACTTCATTTTTTTGAAGCAACAACAACGGGGCAGAATGTGGAACGAAAACGACAGAAAATTTATCAAGCAGTTAAATGTGGCAGACACGGAAGAAAAAATATATAATGTGGTGTCCGAATTTTTTACAATCAAAGCAAAACCGACAAAGGCCTTTCATAAAGCAATTTTGTTATTATTTAGTAAAAAAACAACAGAGGACGAATTATTGAAAGCAATGCCGATTGTTTATCAAAAATACTCCATTATTTACCCGAATACAACTTCAAGGAGGCAGAGATTGAGCGAAGTGAGGGTAAAAGCAATAAAACCAAATCAAAGCGAGAAGGTCTATGAAATGAGTAAATTAGATAAATACTTTAATATCAATGAAGATGAGCGAATAGAAATCGTTGAGGGGTATAAAAAAGATGTCAAAGCAAAAAACGAACAAAAAATACAGATAGATGTGCGGGAGGTAATGGCAAAAATGAATGAAATGATTTTAAGCAATGACCCTTATATGAAACTATTAGCCTTAATGTTAGCAATAGGGGCGAGACCCGTTGAGATATTTGATAAAAATACATATGAATTAATACCAGACAAACCTTCGTGGTTGAGAGTGGATAATTTAGCAAAGAAACGCGAAGGGCAAAAAAAGAATTGGACCGAGAGGCCAGTTGTTTTATTTACTCCTTCTTTTGTTATTGAGAAAGTGGAAGCAATAAGAAACCACTTCAAGAAAAAGGGGGCGGTTATTATTAATAAAGAGGGAGTGCTTGACAAACAAAAGAATAACGAACTAAATAAACGAATAATCAAAGTGTTTCCTTGGTTGGCAGAATACACACAGAGGAGCAGTATGTTAAGAAAATTATATGCGAGCCTTTCATACACGAATTTTGCCGACCCGAAAACAACAAATTTTAATACTTGGGTTTCCAATGTGTTGGGACACGGCGATATGCTTACTTCATTTAGTTATAGTTGGGTGAATGTTGCGGACCCCCGTGAAATGATGGAAGAAGGAATAAAAACGGAGTTGGAAGAACTACGACGGAAAATTGACTTATGTTTGAATATCAAAGGGGCCGAAAACGAAGACATAGAGGACGGCGACACGGTAGAAAGTAAATATAAACCCTTGGGAAAAAAAGCAAATCGTGAGGATAAGTTTGAGTTATTAAACAAAATTTGGAATGACTACGGCGGGGCAATTACGAATACGACACTTAGAAAAATATCGGGAATTGGGGCTGTTATTGTAAATCAATTTGTAATGAGTAAAAAGCAAACCACTGAAGCAAAGCAACCCGAAGCAACCACGACGGAGAAAAAGAAAGCGGGCTATAAACTCATAGATAATAACGGGGTAAGCCAACCAATAAGACGAAGTAGCCGATTGAAAAAAGAAAGACATTGAATAAAATCAGTCAATAGTTTGCTATTGACATTTGTCTAAGGGACTAAATCTCTTTGAATAATAGGGTTTTTGTTTTTTGTTTTGTTTTTTTCTTTCTTGTTTCTTTTTTCTGATCAAAATTTTTAAAAATTCAACTAAATTTTTTGGTGTGTTGAAAAACACATAAATATTTTAGTGTGTTAAAAAACACACATTAGACGGCCAACGAAGACGCGGAAACTTCCATCGGCGCGGGCAAGGGATTGCTGGGAGGAATTGCTTGGACAACTCTGGTTAAAGCATCGTCAAATAATACGCCACTCGTAATGAGTTGATAAACTCTTTTATATTGTTGCTCGTTAAAGCCCGCTATTTTTCTATGTCCGCCTTGTTGTATCCACTGCTTAAATTTTTTGGTCTCCGTTGTAATTTGCTCCTGCTTGAGTTCCAAAATCCTGACGAAATCAATATCCTCTGTAATTTCTTTTGCCTCTCTCAATTTCTGCCGTAGGGCTTTAACCTCTTGCTCTTTCTTCGTTCTCGCTTTCTTCAAAGAAATAATTTTGTGAGACAAAGACTTAATTTCCCCCTCGGTCTTGTCAAGTGAGGCCCTTATTTCATCAACATTATTGCTCAATTTTTTTCGTCGTTTAATTCGTCGTTCAACTTCTGCATCCGTCTCTGGGGCACTTCTTGAAACAATACTACGGCTGTCGCTCATGGTGGCTGGTCTTCTTTTTGCTTTTTGCTCGGGACAAAAGGACGACGGAAGCACCTTTGTCCAAAATTGGTTGCGCGGGTTTCGGCCCTTAATTGGTGTATCGGTCTGGTCTAACGAAAAAAATAGGCTCACGAAAAAAAGTGGTGTGTGGGTTATAAAGGCTGTGGCTGTGTGAGTTCGTTTGTGATTTGTTGTTTTTTCTGCTGTCGTCGTTCTCGCCGTCGTTGTTCGTTGATTGCTTCTTTGTTTGCTACATAATATTTCTTGTGTCATTGCTGTGTTGCTTCTTTGTTTGCTTCATAATATTCCTTCCGTGTTCGTTCTGCTACGTATTTATTACAACAATTGATAGTATTGCGGATTGCTTCACCTTCATATTTGGCTAATTGTTCTTTATTATCGCACGGACATTCACGGAGTAATTCAATGTAAGCATCTCCCGTGTGTAAGATTTCAAAAGAAGATACATAACGAATTTTCCCGTTTGTCCATCGTTTGAATCGGTCTCTATGTTGTCCAAGTCGTAAGGCTAATGTTTGTGTAGTTGCTCCAATATAAACCTTATCAGTGTGTGGAGACCTGAGGCTGTAGAGTTTCGCCTTATTGTAATCAATCGTAATCGCCTTTGGTTTTCGTGTATTCATTGTTTTATATTGTTTTATATTGTTGTGCTTCATATATAATTAAGGGTCTTATTCTTATTTTTCTTCTTCGTGTATGTGGTAATAATATTAATCATTTGTTCAGTGGTTAGTCTCTCTTTTGGCATTATATACAATGATTTTAAAAGAATGTAGAAGTTAAGCGGGGGTTGGTGTGTGGAAAGTTAAGCGGGGCTATTATTGGGTATAAGTGGGAGGCGGGGGGTTAAATATTCTGCCCCCGTTGTTTCCCCTTATTTACACTAAGCCCCCTTTTCGGTTTCCCTTTTTATTCCCCCTTATTCACACTAAGCATTATTTCCCTCTTTTTCTTCTTACATTAAAAAGGGGTATCTTTTTCTACTTCTTATAGGAAAAAAGACTACATACCCCGAAATAAATACCAAGCATATTTAACCCTTAATTCGTTCATTTTCCACCCTAAAAAAAGATACCCCCTCAAAATCTTGATTAAAATTAATAGTAAAAAGAATTTTTATATTTTGATTGCTCCACATAAAAATACAAAATTTTCATCATATAAAAAAAAGATACCCCATTAAAAAAGATACCCCCTTATTTACACTAAGCATATTTAACCCTTAATTCGTTCATTTTCCGCACTAAAAAAAGATACCCCAAAAAGATACCCCAAAAAGATACCCCAAAAAAGATACCCCAAAAAAGATACCCCAAAAAAGATACCCCAAAAAGATACCCCAAAAAAGATACCCCAAAAAAGATACCCCAAAAAAGATACCCCACATTAACAAACTTATTCATTCGCCTAAACACGGCCACCCGTTAATTTTCCTTAATTCTTCTTCTTTCTTAAACATTACATCTAATGTTTTATTCGGTCTTATTTCGTAATGTGTCGCGTGTTTGTTTGTCGCAGTCAATGAAACTCCCCATTCCGCTCGCATAGCGGTATTGATAAAATATAATGTTTCTCTAAGAAATGATTTGTTTGAAGGGTCGCTCATATGGTTCATAATCTTTTTTTGTTTCTTCGTGTCGGTCGTATATAAAACCAATTCTTCTTCTTTTGCCATCCATTCCTGTTTTTTAATAGTCTCTTTTAATTCCTCCGTGCTTATCTGTGTTTTAAAGTCCCATATGTTTTTTAACCCTAAACCGCTTATGACTTGTATGAGGTTTTTATGTTTGCTAAATTTCCTTTCGGTGTTTATTGTATTAAATGAATATTCGGAAATCCCGCATTGAATGGTGTTCCCGTCTCTGTCCGCCTTTGTCGCATTCTTCTCGTTTCGCTTTTTGTCTTGTCGTTCAACTGCTTTCAATCCTTCGCTTAATTTGTCTTCTACATCCTTGTTATATGGTCTATAATTCCATATATACTGCCTTAATCTGTCGTCGTCAAATATCTTATAGAATAAATCGTTTTTCGGTTCGTCCGTGTTGTCCTTCAACATCTCCTTTTTTATTTTTGCTTTTTTAAACTCCAACTCCTCGGCGGGCGTCCATTCCTTCTCGGTTTCTTTCTTCAAATTTTCATATTCCTTGTCCGTAATGGTTCGGGCATTAAATACCGCGGTCGCATCCTCTTTTTTAATTATTGCTTCCGTTATTTTTGCCCCTTTAATTGTCGGCTCGCTCGCATCTGGTGTGTCAAGGTCGCTTATTTCATAGTCGGCCATTATGAAATGATTTATTAAATTCTGTATCCATTGCCTCGCGTCTTTGTTCTGTTCTACTTTGTTTTTCGCCAATAGTTTTATATAATCGTTTGCCACTACATCTACGGCCCCATATCGGTTATAAGTCCAATCTGCCAAGGGGGCTATTTCTTCCCGCTTATGTATTATGTTAAGGCTCGCACTCAATTGCCTTAAATATTGAGTTTCGCTCTCTATGGTCGCTATGTTGTAATTTTTATAAAATAAGTATATGTCGTTTTCTATCGGGTGCCGAATTCTTCCCAACATCTGGAAGAAATCCCCGCTCATATTGGTTTTATTACAAGCCACTGCCACAATATTATTAAAAATTCCTTTATATGAATAATCTAAGCCTCCCGTAATTGCTGGACTATAAATGACGATATCATATTCCGCCCATTTCTTGTATTCGTTGGCCATTGCTTCTTTTATTTCCTCCGTTTTGTTGGTCTCGCCCGTTATTAATAGCACCTTGTGCCCATCTCTCTTTAACATTTTCGCCAATGTTCTAAGCCGTCTTTTTCCAATATTCGCGGGGACTAATATTTTTTTGCCCTCCTTTCTTAATTTAATAATCTGTTCGTAAGCCTCGCCAATATTGCCCTCCTTAATATGAATGTGCCGTTTTGTCTTGCTCGGGGGCTCATTATTAATAAATAAAGTCTTTGTCCCGCGGAAAATCTTCCGCCTTATGTTTTGAAAAAATTCTATATCGTCGGCCTTTAGTGTGCCTGACATTAATATTATTTGGTCGGCCGTGCCTATTACGTATTTTATCATCTCCCAATTATTCTTATTGTTTCGGGACTTCTTGAAAGTGTCGCTCGTTAAGTGTTTTATAAATTGGTCGGCCTCGTCAATGACTAATTTATTTATCGGTTCCCCGCTTGTCGGTATTCGGTGGAAACTGTCGGCTTGAATGGTTTGATTATTCTTTTTAATTTTTCCCTTCGGCTCGTCTCTGTAATCCACATTTAAAGGATATTTGTTTTTGTAGTCGCTCGCAAGTGTCCGTCTATAACTGCTTATGATTGATTTAAAGGGTTTTTTCTTTGCTAGTTCTAATATCGCGGTCGGGTAGTCCTCTTTGTGTTTTTCTAATGTTTCTTTTGCTAAGTGGTTATTTTTTAATTTTTCTACCACTGCTTGCTTTTTAATGGCCGTCGGTGTCAATTTGGCCCCGCGTATTAAAGTGGATATTTCTCCACAATTTAAAATAAGGTCTGTAATCGCCTTGGAGTTTGCCGTCGTCTTGCCTGTGCCTAATCCGCTTTTAATTGCTATAATGTCATATGTCGGGGCCGGCTTGTATTGTTCTTCCATAAATTCTTTAATGTCGCTACAAAAGGCCTCTTTGGTGTGTATTATGTCCGCCCCAATAATGTTAAGTTTTTCTATAAGTTCCTGTTTCTCCCGCTGTTGGATTGCTTGGCGGTTCTCGTTGGCCGTTTTAATGATATATTTGATTTTCTCCGCGTATGTTGTATTAGTTCCCGCCGTTAAAGTGATATAAAGGGGGCTCTCGCCTTTAAGTTCGGCTTCCCCTTTTTGCTTCCAACACCCAGCAATTTTAGCCCCGCTTGGAAATTGTAATATAAAAAGTGTGTTGTCCGTTTCGTGTATTCGGTCGCAGAAATGGCACAAGGTCGGCATTAGTCTTTTTAATTTATATGTTTTCATTAGCCCTTCTTCGGTTTCCGTTTCGCTTATGTTCTTAATCGCGTGTTGGCTCGCCTCGTGTTCCAATACGGGCACCGCTCCAAATAACTTATTAATATTAATGTCCAAGTTTTTCACCTCCGCGGGCCGTTTGTTAGTTAGTCGGTCTATGTCGTGCTCGGCCGTGGTGATTAATAGTTGTTCATAAAAATCATTTGAAACCTCGCTTAAGCCCTTTGTTATAAGGCGGTCGCCCTCAATACCTTCAACGAATTCTAATTGACGATTATCTCCTTTTTTAACAGCATAAGGGGCCCTCATTCCGCTTGGAGTTCCGCTTTTATGATAAACGGTCAAATCATAGCCCAACTCCTTATAGTCGGGCAATTCGGCTTTAATGATTTCTTTAATTTCCGTTGCATCGCCGTAAAGTTCCCCACTATTACACACGAAATGAAACGAATTGACATATTTCTCTTTTTTGTTTGAATACCCGCACCCGCTACGGGATACCATATCGTCGCCAAATAACTCAACGAAAGCCTCGCGGGCTCGCTTATAATCGGAGACTTTGTTTAAGGCTTGGTCTTCCTCCGTGTCGTATGTTTTGTCAATATCGGCGTAAGGTTTCAAAAATAAAGCGGTTCCTAAACTTTCCATCGCGTGTGGATTTTCCTTTATGAAATCCAATAAATCAGGGGTCGCCACAGGCACGGCATACAATGAAGAAGCCTTCATTTCACGAAAGAAAACCCTATAACCGCCTCCCGTGTCATTGTCATTTAATTTTTTGTTAAGATTTTTATCACCCCCTCCATATACAGGGGCCTCGCCCAGCCTCGCCCCATTAGCACCCGTAACCATAATCATTTTTTTATATTTTTACAAAAATAAAAATTTGAAAAATAAATAATTATTATAAAGTATGTGTCATTAATTATTTAAATTGAAATACGGCCAACATTAATATTAAAGAATATTAATTAATTAATTTTATTCTAAATAAATATATCCGATATAGTATAAAACAAAAGGGACAATGACAACAACAAACACGGAACCCAATAATATCACCGCTCCCGAGTGTGGCGGAGACAATAGCACAATTAAAAGGCCCGTTGGCCGTCCCGTTGGTAGTCTCAAAGAAGACAGGACAACACCACCAACACCAAAAAAAGAAATCATAAACGGACAGACTTATTATTTTTCATTCGTCAAACACCAGACCAAAGAAGGTAAAACCCGATATTATAAAATTAAGAAAGCATACACCCCCGCAACAGAAAGAAAACGGCGGGCGGTTTATGGTAACCCAAATTATACACAAAAAAAGAAGCAAAAGACACACACCATAAAAAAAGCACTAAACGACAATATGAATAAATTGACATTGGAAGATTTGGACACATTGGCCCGAATTTTTACAGAGTGTGATTTGACCCTCGTTAAAAATAATATAATAAGGCTACATAAAGAAGACCTCACAGCAGTATAAACGACGGTATAAAGAGTTTTTATATATGGAATGGTTTCCTTTGTATCGGCGGAAACTATTTCTTTTTTACAACAATATAACAACAGGAAGCAAAACAGCAAGCAATAGCGGGAAATGAACATTTATATTAAATTGCCCTTGGTATTACAAGACATTATTAAAGAATACCACGAAGAAACCCGCTTATATTTGTTATCAATCCACGCAGGTGCTATCTTTAGCGGAATTCAACACGCGGGGCATATTTTAAGTTGTAATTATGGGTTTCGTTGTAAATATTATAAAAGCAACAATAAAATTTATTTGGCATTTCATAGGCTCCAAGCACTCGCAGACACTTACATATACAAAAATTTCAAGAATAAGCCCTTTTTTGTATTAAATGAAATGAAAAACATAAACCCCGATAATATATTTTATTGCTTTAAGTCTTGTTTATGTGGCTTAACCAAGCAAAAAGGAAAATTAAAGAAATATTTAAACAATAAAGAAAAAAAAAGAAATAATGGACATTTACAAGAATTTAAAAGGGGCTTTAATAGAATTTAATATATATGAACCATCAAAACAAAATATAAATTTCATAGATAAACATATTTCTATTATTGAAGCCTTTTTGAATGAGACATATCACGAAAAAAACATTTAATTTTAATTTGTTATTGTTTCATAATCGGGGCTTTCTAAAACGATACCTTCAATTTTTGAATTTATATAAATTGCTAATGTGTCCAAATATACTAATAAACGGGGGTCTCCTTCTTCTGTGTCTATGGTTTCAATAATTTTATTGAATTTGGTCGATAATGAATTATCGACAATTGCCCCAAAGGGGGCTAATTTGTCGTTTATGGTTGGCTGTTGTGTGGTGTGGGTAGAAGACATAGCCCCCTCTATATAGAGTATTCTATATATTATATACACATAAATTTAATTATCGTTTTGTTCTTCGTCGGATAATGGTTGCTCTGGGCTTTTTACTTGCCTTAAATTTAATGGCCTGTATTCTATGGGTGTATTATCCCCGATAAATAATATAGTGTCCCCTCGCACAACACGGCGGGGCGGTTCTGGTTTAATGTCTAAAGCCTCGCAAAATTCGCCAACCAATTCAAACAATTTATTATTAAAAGCCTTTGTTAATAGCCCTTCTGCCCCTTGTTGTTTAGCCTCTCTTAAACACGATCTATAACGACTGAATAATATTTCAATTTCGTTTTCCGTCATTTCTGTTGTTTCGTGTAAATATTCTATTTTTTCACATAGGTTCTTTATTTGGCTTTTTTTAGATTTCGCACACTCTTTACACACATTATAATTTTTTTTAAATTTGCTTTTGTGCTTATCCATTCCGCATTTTAGACAACTCTTTAAAACTAGGTCTTCAATAATGTCCGACATATTATATATAAAAAAATCACTCGTGATTTTTGCTATATAACACGAATTTTCAATTCGTTTATATAATATAGAATAAAATTTAAGAGACTTTTTAATTATTTTTTAGAAACTTTAAGAGACTTATATAATATAATGGCTGGTTCGTTGCCTGCTTGTTCGCGGTGTAAAAAGGATATAATAAGCCCTGTTTTAGGTGTAAAAGGTCTCCCCTTAAAAAATTGTTTAAAGTGTTATGTGTATTTAAGGAATACTGTCAAAACGAAAAGGAAAGAATACAATAAAAAATATTATCAAAAAAGGAAAACAAAGAAAGCGGAAGAAAAAGAGAGACCAAAGACGGAAGAAAAAGAGAGACCAAAAACGGAAGAAAAAGAAAAACAAGAGATAAAAGAAAACCGCTTATTGAAAAAATCATTTACTTTAAACGATAAAAAATTTACCCTCATTGGCACCCCTCATAAATCTCATTCTGCTTTAATGGCCTCCGATAGGCTTTTAATTAGACAAATATACAATTCATATAAAGCGGTTAAAGAATTGTATGAAGAAGACGACCCGCCCGCCCTTGCTTCGCCTGCCTTGGCTTTGCTGTGTGATTATTTAGAAGAAGCATCAAAAGCACATAAAAGGGGGGTTCCGTGGGCTATAAATAACCATAAGGAAATTAAAGCACATATAGAAGAAATCAAAGAATTTTTATTTAATAGTTGAATAATATATTCCAAAGTTAAAGAAAAAAAATATTATATATATAATATGGATACCGACCCGATTATGAATTTTGTTCTGTGTGTGTTGTCTTCTTATTCGTTTAAAGAGTATCATAATGAGTAATTAAATAAATACGGCTCGCCTTCTTCTGGCGGGTCTGGTTCGCCTTCTTTTATATATGGCGGGTCTGGTTCGCCTTCTTTTATGGGTGGGTCTGGTTCGCCTTCTTCTGGTGGATCTGGTTCGCCTTCAATAATAGCCCGTTTGCCTTCTGGTTGGCCTTCGTCGTCTTCTTCTTCGTCTGGTTCTTCTTCCTGTTCGCTCTCTGGTTCTTCTTTTTTCGGTTTTCTTTCTTTTATTTTTTGGTTTAAGAGTGTCTTATATTTTGATTTTAATTGGCGGTTGTTTTCTTGAAGTTGCTTTATAGTCGCCGTGGCTTGCTTCAATTCCCCCCTTAATTGTTTAAGTTCTTTTTTTGTTTTTTCCAATTCATTTATAGAAATTTCTTTTTTTATGTTCTGTTTTCTTTGTTCGCTTATCGTTCTGTGTAATCCGTCATAATGAGATTTGGAAACCGTATATATTATTGGCTTACCACTTTCGGCATTTGTTATTGTGTATAATGGCCCGCTGTTTCCTTCGCCTTGAAGAATTCTTTTATAACTTGAAGCAACCACTCCGTTTTTTACCTCGTCTGCTAAAATCGCCATAAACATTTTTGTTATTGATATCATCCCGTTTAATTTTTCCTTAAGAATTGGTTTCGTGTCCGCTGGCCTTGGTTCGGATTTTTCCAAATGTTCAAGGGCATTTTTATAGGTGTCGTTCCCGTGTCGTCCATTGATACACGACGGACAAACATTATAAGTCCCGTTGTCGCTATTGTAGCGGAGACCTTTATTTAATTTTTCCTTCGTGTAGTTTTCAAAAAATTTTGGCAAGTTCATTTTCCCGCTATTGCTTGCTGTTTCTTTTTCGTCTTTGTCTATGATTTCATATTTTAATAAAGGTATTTTAACCGTGCCGTCTAACAATCCAAATGTTACACGTCCCCGTCCTTTTTCTTTTTTGCCGTTCATTTTGCTTCCTTGTGTTATATTGTTGTAAAAAAAAACTCTTTATACCGTCGTTTATACTGCTGTGAGGTCTTCTTTATGTAGCCTTATTATATTATTTTTAACGAGGGTCAAATCACACTCTGTAAAAATTCGGGCCAATGTGTCCAAATCTTCCAATGTCAATTTATTCATATTGTCGTTTAGTGCTTTTTTTATGGTGTGTGTCTTTTGCTTCTTTTTTTGTGTATAATTTGGGTTACCATAAACCGCCCGCCGTTTTCTTTCTGTTGCGGGGGTGTATGCTTTCTTAATTTTATAATATCGGGTTTTACCTTCTTTGGTCTGGTGTTTGACGAATGAAAAATAATAAGTCTGTCCGTTTATGATTTCTTTTTTTGGTGTTGGTGGTGTTGTCCTGTCTTCTTTGAGACTACCAACGGGACGGCCAACGGGCCTTTTAATTGTGCTATTGTCTCCGCCACACTCGGGAGCGGTGATATTATTGGGTTCCGTGTTTGTTGTTGTCATTGTCCCTTTTGTTTTATACTATATCGGATATATTTATTTAGAATAAAATTAATTAATTAATATTCTTTAATATTAATGTTGGCCGTATTTCAATTTAAATAATTAATGACACATACTTTATAATAATTATTTATTTTTCAAATTTTTATTTTTGTAAAAATATAAAAAAATGATTATGGTTACGGGTGCTAATGGGGCGAGGCTGGGCGAGGCCCCTGTATATGGAGGGGGTGATAAAAATCTTAACAAAAAATTAAATGACAATGACACGGGAGGCGGTTATAGGGTTTTCTTTCGTGAAATGAAGGCTTCTTCATTGTATGCCGTGCCTGTGGCGACCCCTGATTTATTGGATTTCATAAAGGAAAATCCACACGCGATGGAAAGTTTAGGAACCGCTTTATTTTTGAAACCTTACGCCGATATTGACAAAACATACGACACGGAGGAAGACCAAGCCTTAAACAAAGTCTCCGATTATAAGCGAGCCCGCGAGGCTTTCGTTGAGTTATTTGGCGACGATATGGTATCCCGTAGCGGGTGCGGGTATTCAAACAAAAAAGAGAAATATGTCAATTCGTTTCATTTCGTGTGTAATAGTGGGGAACTTTACGGCGATGCAACGGAAATTAAAGAAATCATTAAAGCCGAATTGCCCGACTATAAGGAGTTGGGCTATGATTTGACCGTTTATCATAAAAGCGGAACTCCAAGCGGAATGAGGGCCCCTTATGCTGTTAAAAAAGGAGATAATCGTCAATTAGAATTCGTTGAAGGTATTGAGGGCGACCGCCTTATAACAAAGGGCTTAAGCGAGGTTTCAAATGATTTTTATGAACAACTATTAATCACCACGGCCGAGCACGACATAGACCGACTAACTAACAAACGGCCCGCGGAGGTGAAAAACTTGGACATTAATATTAATAAGTTATTTGGAGCGGTGCCCGTATTGGAACACGAGGCGAGCCAACACGCGATTAAGAACATAAGCGAAACGGAAACCGAAGAAGGGCTAATGAAAACATATAAATTAAAAAGACTAATGCCGACCTTGTGCCATTTCTGCGACCGAATACACGAAACGGACAACACACTTTTTATATTACAATTTCCAAGCGGGGCTAAAATTGCTGGGTGTTGGAAGCAAAAAGGGGAAGCCGAACTTAAAGGCGAGAGCCCCCTTTATATCACTTTAACGGCGGGAACTAATACAACATACGCGGAGAAAATCAAATATATCATTAAAACGGCCAACGAGAACCGCCAAGCAATCCAACAGCGGGAGAAACAGGAACTTATAGAAAAACTTAACATTATTGGGGCGGACATAATACACACCAAAGAGGCCTTTTGTAGCGACATTAAAGAATTTATGGAAGAACAATACAAGCCGGCCCCGACATATGACATTATAGCAATTAAAAGCGGATTAGGCACAGGCAAGACGACGGCAAACTCCAAGGCGATTACAGACCTTATTTTAAATTGTGGAGAAATATCCACTTTAATACGCGGGGCCAAATTGACACCGACGGCCATTAAAAAGCAAGCAGTGGTAGAAAAATTAAAAAATAACCACTTAGCAAAAGAAACATTAGAAAAACACAAAGAGGACTACCCGACCGCGATATTAGAACTAGCAAAGAAAAAACCCTTTAAATCAATCATAAGCAGTTATAGACGGACACTTGCGAGCGACTACAAAAACAAATATCCTTTAAATGTGGATTACAGAGACGAGCCGAAGGGAAAAATTAAAAAGAATAATCAAACCATTCAAGCCGACAGTTTCCACCGAATACCGACAAGCGGGGAACCGATAAATAAATTAGTCATTGACGAGGCCGACCAATTTATAAAACACTTAACGAGCGACACTTTCAAGAAGTCCCGAAACAATAAGAATAATTGGGAGATGATAAAATACGTAATAGGCACGGCCGACCAAATAATATTAATGTCAGGCACACTAAAGGCCGACGATATAGAATTTTTTCAAAACATAAGGCGGAAGATTTTCCGCGGGACAAAGACTTTATTTATTAATAATGAGCCCCCGAGCAAGACAAAACGGCACATTCATATTAAGGAGGGCAATATTGGCGAGGCTTACGAACAGATTATTAAATTAAGAAAGGAGGGCAAAAAAATATTAGTCCCCGCGAATATTGGAAAAAGACGGCTTAGAACATTGGCGAAAATGTTAAAGAGAGATGGGCACAAGGTGCTATTAATAACGGGCGAGACCAACAAAACGGAGGAAATAAAAGAAGCAATGGCCAACGAATACAAGAAATGGGCGGAATATGATATCGTCATTTATAGTCCAGCAATTACGGGAGGCTTAGATTATTCATATAAAGGAATTTTTAATAATATTGTGGCAGTGGCTTGTAATAAAACCAATATGAGCGGGGATTTCTTCCAGATGTTGGGAAGAATTCGGCACCCGATAGAAAACGACATATACTTATTTTATAAAAATTACAACATAGCGACCATAGAGAGCGAAACTCAATATTTAAGGCAATTGAGTGCGAGCCTTAACATAATACATAAGCGGGAAGAAATAGCCCCCTTGGCAGATTGGACTTATAACCGATATGGGGCCGTAGATGTAGTGGCAAACGATTATATAAAACTATTGGCGAAAAACAAAGTAGAACAGAACAAAGACGCGAGGCAATGGATACAGAATTTAATAAATCATTTCATAATGGCCGACTATGAAATAAGCGACCTTGACACACCAGATGCGAGCGAGCCGACAATTAAAGGGGCAAAAATAACGGAAGCAATAATTAAAAAAGAGGATGCGACCGCGGTATTTAATGCCCGAACCATTACGGACAAGGAATATGAAAATTTGAAGAAAGAAACCGAGAAGGAATGGACGCCCGCCGAGGAGTTGGAGTTTAAAAAAGCAAAAATAAAAAAGGAGATGTTGAAGGACAACACGGACGAACCGAAAAACGATTTATTCTATAAGATATTTGACGACGACAGATTAAGGCAGTATATATGGAATTATAGACCATATAACAAGGATGTAGAAGACAAATTAAGCGAAGGATTGAAAGCAGTTGAACGACAAGACAAAAAGCGAAACGAGAAGAATGCGACAAAGGCGGACAGAGACGGGAACACCATTCAATGCGGGATTTCCGAATATTCATTTAATACAATAAACACCGAAAGGAAATTTAGCAAACATAAAAACCTCATACAAGTCATAAGCGGTTTAGGGTTAAAAAACATATGGGACTTTAAAACACAGATAAGCACGGAGGAATTAAAAGAGACTATTAAAAAACAGGAATGGATGGCAAAAGAAGAAGAATTGGTTTTATATACGACCGACACGAAGAAACAAAAAAAGATTATGAACCATATGAGCGACCCTTCAAACAAATCATTTCTTAGAGAAACATTATATTTTATCAATACCGCTATGCGAGCGGAATGGGGAGTTTCATTGACTGCGACAAACAAACACGCGACACATTACGAAATAAGACCGAATAAAACATTAGATGTAATGTTTAAGAAAGAAGAAGAATTAAGGAAAATTAACGGGTGGCCGTGTTTAGGCGAATGAATAAGTTTGTTAATGTGGGGTATCTTTTTTGGGGTATCTTTTTTGGGGTATCTTTTTTGGGGTATCTTTTTGGGGTATCTTTTTTGGGGTATCTTTTTTGGGGTATCTTTTTTGGGGTATCTTTTTGGGGTATCTTTTTGGGGTATCTTTTTTTAGTGCGGAAAATGAACGAATTAAGGGTTAAATATGCTTAGTGTAAATAAGGGGGTATCTTTTTTAATGGGGTATCTTTTTTTTATATGATGAAAATTTTGTATTTTTATGTGGAGCAATCAAAATATAAAAATTCTTTTTACTATTAATTTTAATCAAGATTTTGAGGGGGTATCTTTTTTTAGGGTGGAAAATGAACGAATTAAGGGTTAAATATGCTTGGTATTTATTTCGGGGTATGTAGTCTTTTTTCCTATAAGAAGTAGAAAAAGATACCCCTTTTTAATGTAAGAAGAAAAAGAGGGAAATAATGCTTAGTGTGAATAAGGGGGAATAAAAAGGGAAACCGAAAAGGGGGCTTAGTGTAAATAAGGGGAAACAACGGGGGCAGAATATTTAACCCCCCGCCTCCCACTTATACCCAATAATAGCCCCGCTTAACTTTCCACACACCAACCCCCGCTTAACTTCTACATTCTTTTAAAATCATTGTATATAATGCCAAAAGAGAGACTAACCACTGAACAAATGATTAATATTATTACCACATACACGAAGAAGAAAAATAAGAATAAGACCCTTAATTATATATGAAGCACAACAATATAAAACAATATAAAACAATGAATACACGAAAACCAAAGGCGATTACGATTGATTACAATAAGGCGAAACTCTACAGCCTCAGGTCTCCACACACTGATAAGGTTTATATTGGAGCAACTACACAAACATTAGCCTTACGACTTGGACAACATAGAGACCGATTCAAACGATGGACAAACGGGAAAATTCGTTATGTATCTTCTTTTGAAATCTTACACACGGGAGATGCTTACATTGAATTACTCCGTGAATGTCCGTGCGATAATAAAGAACAATTAGCCAAATATGAAGGTGAAGCAATCCGCAATACTATCAATTGTTGTAATAAATACGTAGCAGAACGAACACGGAAGGAATATTATGAAGCAAACAAAGAAGCAACACAGCAATGACACAAGAAATATTATGTAGCAAACAAAGAAGCAATCAACGAACAACGACGGCGAGAACGACGACAGCAGAAAAAACAACAAATCACAAACGAACTCACACAGCCACAGCCTTTATAACCCACACACCACTTTTTTTCGTGAGCCTATTTTTTTCGTTAGACCAGACCGATACACCAATTAAGGGCCGAAACCCGCGCAACCAATTTTGGACAAAGGTGCTTCCGTCGTCCTTTTGTCCCGAGCAAAAAGCAAAAAGAAGACCAGCCACCATGAGCGACAGCCGTAGTATTGTTTCAAGAAGTGCCCCAGAGACGGATGCAGAAGTTGAACGACGAATTAAACGACGAAAAAAATTGAGCAATAATGTTGATGAAATAAGGGCCTCACTTGACAAGACCGAGGGGGAAATTAAGTCTTTGTCTCACAAAATTATTTCTTTGAAGAAAGCGAGAACGAAGAAAGAGCAAGAGGTTAAAGCCCTACGGCAGAAATTGAGAGAGGCAAAAGAAATTACAGAGGATATTGATTTCGTCAGGATTTTGGAACTCAAGCAGGAGCAAATTACAACGGAGACCAAAAAATTTAAGCAGTGGATACAACAAGGCGGACATAGAAAAATAGCGGGCTTTAACGAGCAACAATATAAAAGAGTTTATCAACTCATTACGAGTGGCGTATTATTTGACGATGCTTTAACCAGAGTTGTCCAAGCAATTCCTCCCAGCAATCCCTTGCCCGCGCCGATGGAAGTTTCCGCGTCTTCGTTGGCCGTCTAATGTGTGTTTTTTAACACACTAAAATATTTATGTGTTTTTCAACACACCAAAAAATTTAGTTGAATTTTTAAAAATTTTGATCAGAAAAAAGAAACAAGAAAGAAAAAAACAAAACAAAAAACAAAAACCCTATTATTCAAAGAGATTTAGTCCCTTAGACAAATGTCAATAGCAAACTATTGACTGATTTTATTCAATGTCTTTCTTTTTTCAATCGGCTACTTCGTCTTATTGGTTGGCTTACCCCGTTATTATCTATGAGTTTATAGCCCGCTTTCTTTTTCTCCGTCGTGGTTGCTTCGGGTTGCTTTGCTTCAGTGGTTTGCTTTTTACTCATTACAAATTGATTTACAATAACAGCCCCAATTCCCGATATTTTTCTAAGTGTCGTATTCGTAATTGCCCCGCCGTAGTCATTCCAAATTTTGTTTAATAACTCAAACTTATCCTCACGATTTGCTTTTTTTCCCAAGGGTTTATATTTACTTTCTACCGTGTCGCCGTCCTCTATGTCTTCGTTTTCGGCCCCTTTGATATTCAAACATAAGTCAATTTTCCGTCGTAGTTCTTCCAACTCCGTTTTTATTCCTTCTTCCATCATTTCACGGGGGTCCGCAACATTCACCCAACTATAACTAAATGAAGTAAGCATATCGCCGTGTCCCAACACATTGGAAACCCAAGTATTAAAATTTGTTGTTTTCGGGTCGGCAAAATTCGTGTATGAAAGGCTCGCATATAATTTTCTTAACATACTGCTCCTCTGTGTGTATTCTGCCAACCAAGGAAACACTTTGATTATTCGTTTATTTAGTTCGTTATTCTTTTGTTTGTCAAGCACTCCCTCTTTATTAATAATAACCGCCCCCTTTTTCTTGAAGTGGTTTCTTATTGCTTCCACTTTCTCAATAACAAAAGAAGGAGTAAATAAAACAACTGGCCTCTCGGTCCAATTCTTTTTTTGCCCTTCGCGTTTCTTTGCTAAATTATCCACTCTCAACCACGAAGGTTTGTCTGGTATTAATTCATATGTATTTTTATCAAATATCTCAACGGGTCTCGCCCCTATTGCTAACATTAAGGCTAATAGTTTCATATAAGGGTCATTGCTTAAAATCATTTCATTCATTTTTGCCATTACCTCCCGCACATCTATCTGTATTTTTTGTTCGTTTTTTGCTTTGACATCTTTTTTATACCCCTCAACGATTTCTATTCGCTCATCTTCATTGATATTAAAGTATTTATCTAATTTACTCATTTCATAGACCTTCTCGCTTTGATTTGGTTTTATTGCTTTTACCCTCACTTCGCTCAATCTCTGCCTCCTTGAAGTTGTATTCGGGTAAATAATGGAGTATTTTTGATAAACAATCGGCATTGCTTTCAATAATTCGTCCTCTGTTGTTTTTTTACTAAATAATAACAAAATTGCTTTATGAAAGGCCTTTGTCGGTTTTGCTTTGATTGTAAAAAATTCGGACACCACATTATATATTTTTTCTTCCGTGTCTGCCACATTTAACTGCTTGATAAATTTTCTGTCGTTTTCGTTCCACATTCTGCCCCGTTGTTGTTGCTTCAAAAAAATGAAGTATGTTATATATTAGACAGGTTTATTTTTTTCTAATACATATATGAATGATTGCTTTTTCTTAGGCAGTAAAAAATCTCTTTTTTCTTGGTTCATTTTCTCTATCTCTCGTTTTAGTTCAAAATGGTTCCCCGCCACTTGTAAATTAACAATTATTTTTCTGTTTTGTCGTATTAATTCGCCTTCTCGTTTTAATAATTCCTCTTTGCTATTACAGGGGCATTTCTCAATTAGTTCAATGTAAGGGGCTCCCGCTTCAAATATTTTTATAATTGATTTCATTTTCGTCTCGTCGTCCTTGTGTTTCTTGTAATTAGCCCTATGTCCTCCCATTCGCACAGATAAAGGCTGTGTTGTGCTTCCAATATATATTTTGTTGGTGTTTGGACTTCTCACGGCATAAATTTTCCCGTTTTGATAGTTCGGCATCGCTTTGTTTTTCTTTGTTTTCTTTTTGGTTTTAATTGATAAATATTTTTACAACTTTCCATATTAAGAATAATTATCGTATTTTTTATGATCATTTATGTCTAATAGACAGGTCTATCTCGTATATCATAAAATAAGCCTTAGAAACATATAAAACACACACACGAAGACAGAAAACAAACCTTTGTTTTCCAAAAACATACATTTGTTTAACAACTAATTCAACAAACTAGACATACTAAGAGAGATTTGGATAAAATAACAACTACAATCCACATAAACAAAGTTTATGGATATACAAACGAAGTTTGTATATCATTTTATGAAATAAAATGGATTGTAGTTGTTATTTTATCCAAATCTCTCTTAGTATGTCTAGTTTGTTGAATTAGTTGTTAAACAAATGTATGTTTTTGGAAAACAAAGGTTTGTTTTCTGTCTTCGTGTGTGTGTTTTATATGTTTCTAAGGCTTATTTTATGATATACGAGATAGACCTGTCTATTAGACATAAATGATCATATATATGTATCTGTATATCAGCCCCAAGCACAACGAGCAATGTGCGATGTGTGTGTTGTTCTCGTGTCGGTGTTAGACTCCCTGCTCGTTTCCAAACGCTGGTCAACAGCGTGACGACGCGGGTGCACCCATGCCCCGGTCATCTTTGCTGTCCGCGTGTTCCACCCTCGCCGTACTGCGCGATTAGCGGCGGTATATAGGGACGTGTCATATTTATTAGTGGTATAGATATGCTTATTTATATATATAGGGCAGTCGGGTGCCTTCGAGCACCTTCCATCCAAACAAAGAGCAAACAAGAGCGAGCATAATATCTAAGACACTCTGTGGGGAACAACTTATCATACACCACTCATGCCATTGCCGCGGGAGGCGGGTGTGCAACTCGAGAGGAGGTCGGTATAATGTGCAATGCCAACCATATAACGGGCATTGCTGCGCGTCGATATGGTTAACACAAAACTATTCCGACCCCTGGTGGAACACCAACTACTAGCACGTCAAGATACCTTCGGGGCAGTCGCACCTCACAGAGGGTAAGGGGAGGCGCTGCCAAGTTTATAAATTCATACCACCGGATAGATAAGTAGTTAGTAGTTCAGATTGGTCATAGCTTTCGATATGTCAGCATAGATGGATATACTATCATATATTTATTTTTATATGTTATGACTACTCAGGATAATATATATATACTGATATTCTATGTATATTATGACCATACTGTGCTCGTGTCACATACCTAATTTTACTCAGCAAAGGATAGGGGGTGCGTAGGACCTAATCTTCTTCTCGTCGACTAGGCATGGCTTGACTAGGGGGAGCTGCCCTGTATGTAATCTAATTGATGCATACTTGCCCCAGCAAGCCTGGGTAGCCACCATCGACATAATCTCAGGCTCTTGGAGAGAGTGAGGGTAAGAGTAACGTTAGTATGTTTTGGAGAGAGTGAGGGTAAGAGTAACGTTAGTATGTTTTGAGTCTGTGTTTTTCTAACTTTCACAGAATAGATATATTAGGACCTGCAGTCAATTTAATAATTTACTTGGATCCAGGGGGAGTGTTAGATCTATTAATATATTAATGAAGTAATGTTAGTCAGTATGGTCCGGCATCATACTATGTGATGTGTGTCGTTAGAACCATTACTTATGTCCGGCCTAGTAAGTATTTGCGCCCTTTCCTTGGCGCCCTTTTCTCAATAAAGTTTATACTGTAGGCCATAGCTAGTATACAGCAGATTATTAAGTTAGTCTCACACCCTTGCACTTTTCTGGTGAAGACCTGATGCCTCTCCTTCCAGCCTCCGACTAAGTGCGACTGATTAAAGCTGCTGACGCACAGTTCGCTAATCAAGGCTTGATAACCTGTTAGACTACTATTACTAATATAATAATCTATGATAGCAACTACACTCTATCAGCAGTACTACAGCTTTAATAACAAAGGCGCCAACAGAACACGCCACGTAACTTCACTGGCCGGATCATAAGTAATGGCTCTACCGACACCGTTACTCTGATACGGCCAGCCCTTAACTATTAATTAAGATTAATAGTTCCAACATCTTCACATTCAACCAAAAATTGAACTGTTGTATCACTGATGCGCGCAGTGCGACTAAGACGCTGACTCTCAATACAGCTGGTGGGCCGCACCGGCAGTTCGTACCTTACAATCAAATGCTCAAAGGTCTACAGTCATGGCTTCTCAACTTGATTTCTAGCCTCAGTGCCACTGCGAAAACACGTGAGCCAATGGGGCCCGAGCCCTCATGAAAGGGCAGGAATATTGGCATGGACTATATTATTAGGACAAAACCGTACACTTTGTTCTCATCTCTGCAGATAAGCGAGCCAGTGCTTGATGGCTGGATTACTGCCCTGTGCAGGCTGGGACTCGACTGCGCCCAACGACTGTGCGATCAGTGTGCGCACGTTGTGACAGGAGCGCGCAAGTCCATCCTGCTGCTGCAACCCGCCCCTGCGCCGTGTGTCCGCGCTGATCTCTATTTGCGCTTCTTCCTCGTCAGAGGGGGAAGACTGAGACGCTGCTGCCTTGACCAGCTGGGCCGGCGCGGCCAGGCACTGTGTAACGATGAGCCCAAGCGACGTTGGCTGGAGCAAGGCTGCAGGCGCCATGGGCAGCACGGCGCAGCACGCAAGGGCGTAGAGAGGGCGCTGGGGGACAGCGTCGGGGGCGCGCAACTGCTGCAGCCAGCCAGACACCAGCGCGGCCCAACACTGCTCCAGTGCTGCCTCTCCTCTCTCCACGCGCTGAGTCTCCAGCCAGCGCTGCAAGCCGGGCCACTGCAGACAGGCGCACCAGGCAAAGAGCGCAGACAGGCTGCCCCACTCGGCGCGCTCTGCATCCCGCCTGCCCGCCGCGCTGCCGCCCTCCTCGCACTCTGCGCGCGCAGGCGTGCCCTGCAGGCTGCTGAACAGCTGCAGCAGGCGCTGCAGAAAGACCCCGCAGATGGGAGTGAAGAGCGGGTCAGAGAGGCTGAAGGGAACAGGCAGCAAGGGCGCGGAAGGATGCATCGGCAGAGACTGCATACGGAGCAACAGGCAGGTACAATCCGACAGGGCGGCCAGCCAGCGCAGCCGAGAGTACCCTACAGGCAAGTGGCCGCAACAGGATAAAAACTACGAGTCGACAACGAGGATAAGGAAACAAAGGAGAACGATGACGAGCATAGCACGTGAAAAGCATAGACATGTGAAGCATGGTAGGAAGGCACAGGACCGGCGGCGCGGTCGAGGTTGGCGAGTGTGTCTTGTAGGCCGGGCCGGGGCCGGTCGGTCTGGTGCTGATCGGGCATGGACTGTGTCCGCGTAGGGGCAGAGGAGGAAGCGGATGGAAGGGAAGAAGCCGACAACGAACACAGCGAGTGTGCCATACTTAGCAAGAGGGGTGAGAGGGAGGACAGCGGGAAGGGTGAGAGTTCGATCACAGGAGAGGGGGTATGTGCAGGCGAGGCCAGGCGCGTATCAGACAGAAGCGCTGAGGCTTCCAAAACCTGCAAGGGTGACCGGATGCGTGTCAAGACGAGACTTGGTGCTAGCGAGTGATAGGCAAATACTAAAACCATAGATTGGTAGGCGCACAGAGGAGAGGCAGCATTCAGGAGATACGCCCACGAGAGGGAAAAAGGTGTGACATAAAGGATCTTGGATGCTGGTCTGCCAGCGCACGGCAGACCTCAACAAATCAATCAATCTGTCTGCGTATGCATGTATGTATGTATGTATGTATGTATGTATATATGTATATCTGTATGTATATGTATGTATGTATGTATGTATGTGTGCATGTATGTATGCATGTACATGCATTTTGTAGATATGCATATATGTATGCATGTATGTATTAATTATGTACGTTGTATTCATCATGTACGCATGCAATATATATGTATGTATGTATGTATGCATGTATGTATGTATATGTATCTCTGTAACTCTATCTCTATCTCTAATATATATATATATATATAATATTTATCTATTCATCCATCTATCTATCTATCTATCTATCTATCTATCTATCTATCTATCTATCTACCTACCTAGCTACCTACCTACCTACCTACCTACCTACCTACCTATCTATCTATCTATCTATCTATCTATCTATCTATCTATCTATCTATCTATCTATCTATCTATCCATCTATCCAGCCTTAGTCTTAGCCTCAGCTTCAGCCTCAGCTTTAGCCTCAGCTTTAGCCTCAGCCTCAG